>JAGWCC010000606.1:0-283388 GCA_022651775.1 Drusus annulatus | reverse complement strand
TTTTCATCGTTTAATTTCGAACCATCACACAAAAATTTGGGGTAAATGCAACCCATGGAGTCGGGAATAAGTTGCCGGGTTTTCAGACTATAGAGTCCCATAGGGGACCGATTGAAATGAACCTTGGAAATTATGTAAAAAAATGATTCTCATTTTTTATAATCTCTATTTAAATTTTAGCGAACATTTCGTAATTTTTCGTTTTCTTATATTGAAAAGAAGACACACATTGAAGTTAACCTTGGGATTGATGTTGAAAATGATAAACTTAAAAGACGATTGAATGAAAAATTCGCCGAAAAGAAAAATGAAATTATCTTGAGCCACTTTACAGGCCAATTGCAAGCCTTGGGGTCCAAAAATTGTTGATGTTTTTTCAGGCTCTATGGGACCGTTCGAAGCTAAACTTTCTTTTGATGTTAAGATTGATAAATTTAAAACGATTTAATGAAAAAAACTTCCAAAAGTAACATTTCGTAAAAATATCACCTTACCGGCCAAATGCGAGTATTGTGGTCGGAAGTTAGTTGCCGTTTTTCAAGCTCTATGGTACCGATTGAAGTTAACCTTTGGACATATTTTCAGAATGATGGACTCAAGATGATTGAATGAAAAAAATATTCGATAAAAACATATTTGTTTTCAACAAATTTGCGGGCAAAATGCAAACCGTAAATAAGTTGCCGTTTTCAACTGAATTTAATATATATTAAATTATAAATTTTTCAAAAGAATTACGTTAAGAATGATGGAGTTCAGACGATTGACTAAAAAAATCGTAAAAAAAAAAATATTATTCTTCAGCCACTATGCGGGCAAAATGCAAGCCTTGGGGTCGGAAATTCGTCACCGTTTTTTTCAGGCTCCCTATGGAGATCGGTCGTATGACCGATTGAAGTTTAACATGGGATGACTCTTAAGAATTATGAACTTAAGACGATTGAATGAAAAAATCGACGAAAAGTAAAAAAAATAAAATCTTAAGCCATTTTAGGGGCCAAATGCAAGCCTTTGGGTAGAAAGATTGTTGTTGTTTTTTCAGGCTCTATAAGACCGATTGAAGTTAACCTTTAAATTTATGTTTAGAATGATGGACTTAAGACGATTGACTGAAAATATCATCAAAATTTAAAAAAAATACATCTAATATCACTTAATGGGCAAAATGCAAGCTTTGGGGTGGGAAATTTGCTGTCGTTTTCTCAGGAACCATAAAACAGATTGAAGTCAACCTTAGAATTGATGTTAAAAATGATAAGCTAAAGACGATTGAATGAAAAAATCGACGAAAAGTAAAAAAAAATATTCTTGAGCCACTTTACGGGTCAAATGCAAGCATTGGGGTAGAAAGATTGTTGGTGTTTTTTCAGGCTCTATAGGACCGATTGAAGGTAAATTTTGGATTTATGTTAAGAATGATGGACTTCAGATGATTTACCGAAAAAATCGTCGAAAAAGTAAAAAAAATCTTAAGCCACTATGCGGGCTTAATGCAAGCCTTGGGGTCGGAAAATTGTATGTGTTTTTTCAGGCTCCATACATAAAATTGAAGTTTAACTTTGGAATTATGTTAAGAAGGAGGGATTTAAGACGATTGACTGAAAAACTCACCCAAAAATAAGAAAAAATAATTGTAAAAGCCACTATACGGGCAAAATGCAAGCCTTGGGGTCGGAAATTAGTTGCCGTTTTTTCAGGCTCCATAAGATCAATTGAAGTATACCTTGGGATTACTGATAAGAATGATAGACTTGAACGATTGAATGAAAAAATTGACGAAAAGTAAAGAAAAAAAATCTTAAGCCACTTTACGGGCCAAATGCAAGCCTTGGGTTAGAAAGATTGTTGCTGTTTTTTCAGGATCTGTTGAACCGATTGAAGTAATCTAATGGATTTATGTTAAGAACGGTGGATTTAAGACGATTGACTGAAAATATCATCAAAAATCAAAAAAATATTTCTATTATTGCTTTACGCGCAAAATGCAAGCAAAGGTCGGAAATTTGACGTCGTTTTCTCAAGCTCCATAGAACAGATTGAAGTTAACCATGGAATTGATGTTAAAAATGAAAAACTTAAGACAATTGAATGAAAAATTCGTCGAAAACAAAAAAATAATATTTTTACAACTTTACGGGCCTGATGGATGATGATGACAGAATGATGACTTCAGATGATTTACCGAAAAAATCGTCGAAAAGTAAAAAAAAAATCTTAAGCCACTATACGGGCAAAATGCAAGCCTTGGGGTCGGAAAATCGTTGCCGTTTTTTCAGGTTCATTGAGGCCGATTTAAGTTCACTTTGGGACTTATGTTAAAAATGATAGGCTTCAGACGATTAAATGACATAATCTTTTAAAAGTAAAAATAAATGAATTACTAAGCCACTTCACGGCAAAATGCAAGCCTTGGGGTGGGAAATTTATTGTCGTTTTCTCAGGCTTCATAGAACAGATTGAAGTTAACCTTGGAATTGATGTTAAAAATGATAAACTTAAGACAATTGGATGAAAAAATCGTCGAAAAAAATAAAAATTTCTAAACAACTTTACGGGCCAATTGCAAGCCTTGGGGTCCAAAAATTGTTGCTGTTTTTTCTGGCTCTATACAACAGATTGAAGTTCACATTTAGAATTATGTCAAGAATGATGGACTTAAGACGATTGACTGAAAAAATCGTCCAAAAATAAAATAAATAAATTATTCTTAAGCCTATGCGGGCAAAATGCAAGCCTTGGGGTCGGAAACTCGCTGCCGTTTTTTCAAGCTTCATAAGGACGATTGAAGTTTACCTTGGGATTACCGTTAAGAATGATAGACTTAAGACGATTGAATGAAAAAATCTTAAGTCGCTTTACGGGCCAAATGCAAGCCTCGGGGTAAAAAGATTTTTTCTGTTTTTTTTAGCTCTATAAGAAGTTTTAAGAATGATTGACTGAAAAAAAATGACCAAAAGTAAAAATAAATAAATTCTTAAGCCATTCTACGGGCTAAATGTAAGCCTTGGGGTCGGAAATTCGTTGCCGTTTTTTTAGGCTATATAGGACCGTTTTAAATTAACATTTCGATTTATGTTTAAAATTATTTAATGAACTGTAGGCGATTGAGTTTATTTTTTTTGCCAAGAATAGCAATTATGAAAAAAAAACTCACTTTGTGGGCAAAACGCGAACTTCGGGTTTTGAAATTAGTTGCTAACAATTAGTTGTCAATATGGAATAACTAGTTAATACCGTCAAAATGGAGTTTTTTTAATATGGTTACTTAACAATTACAGTAATTTCTATTTGGTTTTTACTACATTAGTGATAAATATAAATATAATTTATTTGTCTTCTTAATTTTGGCAAATTCACGTGAAAGGTGTCAATATTTTAGGTCAATTTATTTCGATGTGTATGTAGGCGAGAAACGGGCGTTCGCATGGATTAGTTCGTTTGGAAATTATTGTTGCAAAATGTAATGTTTTGCTGAGATGCTCGCTGAGGTGCTTTTATGTTTATAAGGTGCAGGAGTTCACAACACAATTCGGAGTGAATTATTTTACACAAAAATGACAGGTAATTTTTTTTCTTTCTTTTTTCTTCGGCGTGTATTTGAAATAAATGTGTTGTTTATGTGTAGTTTGAATTTGATAAAACGCAAAATATTCGCTGTACCTGTCCGATGACAGGTAGACAACTTATTTACGGTAATATAACTATATTTCTAGCGGGTTGGAAAATGTTCAGAAGAAAGCAAAGGATTAAATAATTTTGGAAATGGACCAGATATTACAGCTGCGCACTGTTTAAGAAATATTGGTGGGATGTTATCTGAGCCTGCTGATTTGTTGGGGTCGAGGGAAACGATTTTAACGATTGTAATGTGATAGTGCTATAAATTCAATTTATTATGATATGTCTATTATGCATGATGGTATGTTATTAACTGGTATTTCGCTAACGTATACGCTTTAGGAATGATCTGAAAATAGATTGACAATTTTGATGGTACTATTGACAATTTTTCCGTTTCTTGTTGACTATAGATTTTTTGTTTCTAGTGCAGTTTTTTCAATGGATGTGATATATGTGTTTTATTATACTGTTGAAAAAAAGCTTAAATTTTGATCTCGTTGTTGAAAATTGTGAGTAGTCAAAAATTAAGTGAGTTTATTGAATATTTTGTGTAATTTTTTTTTTTTAGTGTAAGTATTAAGTCTGTTTACAACCAAATTTAATGTTTTTGTATGTAGTCGATGGAATGTGAAAATGTATTTAGACCACTAATTTTTATTCGAATCTTAAATAAAAGTTTCTTAGTTTGAATAGTACTCCAGAAGAGGGTTATTATTAGCTTCATACTTTCGAACAAAAATGTTGGTAATTTTTCTCAAAATGTTCAAAATGTGTAGCTTTTTTCTTCTTATTATTTTCGACTTATCACTCTTAGTTTAAATTCAAAAGTTAAGAACATTCAGTCCCATAGAGTTACAGTCAACGGCTTTTAAATGCTGACTCTAAGACTTGCATTTTGCCAATAATAATATTGTTTGCAAAATGCAAGCAACGCTAAAACTGCTTGTAGAGTAACAGAATACTAATTTGTGAAAAAAAAATATTTGTAGCAGACTTTTTGAATAAATATTATGATAGTTTGAAGCAATTTCGACAGTTTTGATTATTTAAGAACTTTAATTAATTTTGCATTTCTTTAAAATAAAATAATGTAATAAAATGTCAGCTTTGTTTTTTTTTGGCACTTAGCGCCTTAATTAATACATGTATTTATTTGATGAATTCTACAAAATTTTTAATTGAGATGGAATTTTTTTCTAATAGTCTTTGGACTATCATTTTTATATCAAATCTGAAATTTTAGTTCATTAAGCAACACAGAGTCCGAGTAAACTGATTTTTAAATGCCGATCCCGAGACATTTATTTTGCCGTTTTGACGGTGATATCTCCAAAAATGATAATTTTGTTGCAATTTTTATCCAATTATCTTCTGAACATCAAATTATAGATGAAATTCAAAATTTTAGTTTATTTTAAATCATAATATATGGCCCGAGAAAATGGCACTCAATTACCGGGGCAAAGGTACACGTTTTTCAGTTAATTTGATGAATTTTACATAATGTCACTTTACCTTAGTTCATTTTTTTGATTTTCTCATGAGTGGTTACATAGAATTATCTATTAAGATTTGGAAAACAGTATTTTCGGTGCAAAAGTGTCATTGAAACGTTTAATAAGCTTTGCATTTTGGAACAAAAACTTTGGTACCTTAAAAAAATGTTGGAAAGATATTTGTACTGATTACTCTAAATTCAAAACCAAAATATAACTTTATTTAGCACTACAGATTCTTAGTAAACCGCATTTAATTTCCAACCCCAAGGCTGAAATTTTGCCGTTAGTGATAATTATGATTTCTCCCCAAATGTTCTTTTTGGGCTATTTTTTCATCTCAGTTCTTTCCGTGCCGTAGAGCTTAAGAAATTTGTAATTAGTTTCGCACCTTGGCACTTGCCAAATACCAATATTTACCTAAATATTGGTATTTATTTCTTAATTGCATGTGGTTTTTTTGTATTGAATTATCTTTCAATCATTATTCTTTGTTCAAATCTAAGTTTCAGTCCATTCAGTACTATTCTATAATACCCTTTACTTTACCTTTACTTTACTTTCACACATCGCAGTTAATTATATGGTTTTTGCATATGACATTTTCGGCTAATTTTTTTACCGTTTCGTCTTCCAAATATAACGTTTGTTGAAATTATGTGTTTTATAGTTAATTTTGTTGAATCGCCTTCGGACTGTCGTTGTTCTCCCACATTGTCGACGTATTAGTATTTTATTTTACTTTATTTTAGTACATATAACAGGCACGATGCCCAAGACATATATACAAGAGTAGTTATTTAATTGGAATATAATATAATAATAGTATATTCTGTTGTATAGACATGGTTTGCTTTTCGAACCCCACCAAATCAAAATTCATACAAAATACGGTTTTTGTTCTTTAATTTATATATTTTTAGGCTTTATTTATGGGTCTCACTTTAAAATTGTACATTTTTTTACTAAAAATAATGGTCTTCAACGAATTATAAAATAATAATCTCATAATTCCTGAAAATAATCCAATTCATCTAACACTTTTTAATTCTCTTCGGATTTTTTTCTGAAACAAAAAACAGCGGTTTGCTACTAGTATCGATATTCTCTAACGAATTAAATATTATTACACCCAAAACACAAATTTATGGAAATAACAACAAATTCATGAGAAATGGGAAGTCGGCAATCTTGGATTTATTACTTATTTTAAGCAGTATATTTATCTGGGTGAATTGTTACATGATATTTAGTGTTCATATTGCTATTCTCAGCATATTCTAGCACTGTACGTGAATTAAAACATTACGTGGATGTTACCCACTTAAATATGAATTCATTTGTTTCTTAAAGTAGACTTAGGCCCAGTTGTTTCGGAAAAATTCAAATGTAACATTCTCGTCAAATCGCCCATCAGCGTGATTTTTCAAAAATTCGGTTGTTTCACCACTCATCAACGCGGGAATTTGACGAAAGCTTCAGATTTCCTGACCGCCCGAAATCGAGCGGTTAACGGCGCTGACGGATCGTCAAATATTTGAAATGGAAATGTCAAAAAAAAAATGGCGGACATCTTCAAACTTGAGGGCTAATGTTGGTTATTATTACAATTTTGACATTTTACTCAATTAAAACCCAACGATTTATACTTCCGAAGTTAACGGTTTTATGAGAAAATGTTTTGAAACCCTTTTTAGAACATACGATTGTTAAAAATAGTTGGTTTCTGTCATTTAAAATCGTATAGAAACATCGACATCCAAGTATACTGGAATCTATCAAGAAAGTTTGATCTATTTTATGTGCAAACATAATGTATGTACATACACATGATTTTTGTTCATGACATAACATAATATTGTTCACCAAAACTTCTCATGTTGTAAAGATAATTAAATATACAGTTTTCTGTCATATATAAGCTATGGGAAACTGAATTTATGAATGATATGAAAACCAATTATCATACACCTGTATTATAAGCAACATATATTATAATCTTTACAACTTTGGCAATACCGTTGGCAGTTCATTTTATAAAAGACAATTATCTAAAATCTATAGTGTCTTTCTAAGCTTTAGTACTTATATTAGGCTACTGCAACAGTTTGCATGCTAGTTCACATGTGTATAGATTACCAAACACATTCAACGTCAAATCACAAATATTCCAGTTGAAAATTAGTCTTACGGTGTAAAAAGTTCTGCACGAACTGGCTCGCACCATCATCCTTACGAGAATCTTACCTAGATGTAATTGACTAACACAGATGCGTCAGCTAGCTTGGTTGAACCCTCCATAGTCTGGCAACTGGTGCTCTCCAACTGACTTAGCGTTTACATACAAACCTTACCGTTTACAAGTCACCTGCAACTGCTATGATGATAAAAACACATTCCTTTAAAAAACTACTATTTTATGAGCTAAAGAGAGGTACAGGTAAAATGTATTTATAATGAAAAGCTTTTTGTTTTTCAATATTGTCTTTATTTAAATTAGAAGTAAAACATGGCTGCAAATCACATCCAATTAATTTGAGGTGGTGATTTTTCTATATAGCTATAACACATACTGACAGATATTGTTAGATTATTAACTTTATTTTATTTGAGTATATATTTCAGCAGGACTGGGTAGATGATGGACAATCTGCCATATGACAATAGTTATTTACAATATTGATGTATACAAATAAAATACTAGATTAACTAGTATATGATACTTTCCTTATGGAGGAAAACCGTCAATTCATTTCACGTGCATCTTTAATTGGGAATTCAATAAAAATGTTACATTTGATGATTGGTAAAACAACTGGCTTTACTAAAGTCCACTTGACATCCTTTGCATGGAGATAACTTGAAAATTAATACAATAATAACATTTTTTGTGATAATTGTACTGACGTTATTATAAATTCTAACAAGGAAACGCACTAAAATGGTTCACAGTTGATGGTTAAAAGCTTATAAGTTATAACTATTGTTACAGCAGATCAACTGTGGGATTCTTCTTTCACTGTTTTCCAAAACACAGTATTCCAATTGCATTAAATCTGTTTCATTCCTTCCTCCATGAGGCCCTCACCTCGTTGACTTCCTTGCGACCATTCTAGAAGAAGTAATAATATTATATATCCATACAAAATAATCAATTATACATATATTAATTCACTTAACAAATAATCGGGGCAGCCAAACAACAAAGACACTTGACACAAACTTGACTAAAATAATACTGTGCTCAGGGTAATCATTTACAATTATGTTAGAGATTTTTCTTGGTTTCACGTTTGTAAGCATACAAATTAAACAGATAATGCAAGCTAAATAACAAATTCCAAGTATTTATATGCAACAAACCCCTCTCGCACGAAGTATATAGCTTGTATTTGTTATAGATTTCCAAGCCATTGAATTAATTCCGTGGGGCTCGCGTCAGTTTTTAGGTTATTTTCTGAATACAGGGTTATCTAAAACACATAATAATTAAACATTAGTGCGATTGGTTGTTACCATGTGTATATAAACACGTAATTAAGTGAATACGCACAAAAATAAAACTCACTGTCAAACCAGAAATAGCGGCCAATATCTGACATATTCAATATTCCATGGACAACTAGTCAGTGTGGCCAGCGTAAAAATCAATCTTATTCAAATTCTCTGGAATAAATGTCCGTTCATACTGGTCATATTCAATTGAATTTTCAAATGTAACGAACATCATTTTGTTCCTGAAACAACCCATTTCTCGTTACATCTCATTCACTGAAAAGAAGTTCGTCACAATCAAATATTTTGAAGGATCCTTCAAGTTCTGTGAAACAACTGGCCCTTAATGATATGGTATAACCTTTGGCAACATAAATATACAATCGTTTCAAAACGCCTTGATTTGATTTCTCTAAAATCTCTGATAAGCACTAAATCGCGTCAGTTTGCAAAATAGGTCCACTCTAGATTGTCATGCAGCTCGGCAAGGCTTCTTTCACGAGTGGATCCCTTGTTGCTAATAAGTATGCAGATAAATCATTTATTATACTCCTTTACATAACTTGAATGCATTATGTAAAAGCCTTCAAGGCGTTAATAAACAAACAAAAAATAGATCAATGGTAAAATAAGAAAACCATATAATGATAATTTTATTTTGTGTAAATACTCTGTGATTTAAATTATCGTTAAACTGTTTTTATTAGTGTGTATGAATTTATATCATAAGTCATACAAATTATGAGTTAAATTAGTAAGCTACACTTTTTAACGTTTTGCCGTAGATCTATGTTTCGATTTTTCCCCTCCGCTTTTATCCACACTGTTTTAAAAAAACAACTTTGAAGTTTCACAACAGAAAAAATAGAATGTTAGCTTTCGGAGAGATAATAACATTTTTACTAAACTAAGGGCAAGTGGTAAAAATTCTGAATCTTAAATTTTTTTTTCCGGAAAACAACGATGACTTTTTTGCATAATTACCATAACACCGGGGGTAAGGACAGGGCGAGCGCTATTCAAAACCAAACAGGGTGCGTGGCGCCCCCTGCGTACCGTAGGAGGCGTGTCCGTTATTTTATTGGGCGTAGCAGAACAGCTGGATAATCTTGTAAGACAATGTTCGCCTTAGGAAAACTCCTAATTAATGGTTTCAAAGTGTTATAACCGAAGATGCTTGATACAAAGTGTTATTTTAAGCTAACTAGCTATTCTTCAACTTATTTAGCATGATTAACATAGACCATTTTCGTTATTGAAAGATTATTAATATTAGAGCATGTATTATTTTGGATGGAATCAACTTTTATTAAAGATTATTTTAAATTACCCCTTTTTGAAAAACAAAAAAAGTCTTGTTCGATTAAAAATTATTATATCGTCACTATTTTTTATTCAATGAACTGAAAAGAAAATTGATTATCATCCCAGAATAAACCAAAAGATTAAAAAAAACCAAATGAATTCTTGTACTATGTTACCGAAACTCACCGGACCATATCAACTGAACGTATTTCCGAACTGAAAAAATCTGTTAAAATATCAATTCTATTGGCACAAAGACGCTTTCAATTAAAGCGCTTAAAGCCTGTATCTGTTTTTTCAATTCAAATAGAAATTGAGCATCTGTATTTGCAGCCCCAACAGCCGATAGTTTTCTCCCCGCGGTGGATCGCACACGGGGTGGAGATCAACCTGATATGAAAGAACCCATTCGATGATTGGGATCTGCATTCGCGTTCATTTACCTTCTCGATGGATTCAAATACCGGATAAAGTAGAGCCTTCTTTGAAATACAACCTTTGTTGAAAATGCAAATAAGCGGTGAATGGATATACGTATTAAAGCGAGCGGTGGGATGTTTGCTGAATATATTTTTTAATAACCTTATCATTTTAAAACATCAGCATGATCATTATCGTGTTGTTAAAAACTTCAACGTTGAATTATTTCATTAAGTTTTTATTTAAATCTATTGGAAAACATCGAAAAGAGACAGTACAAAAAATGCACATTTAATGAAAATGAAATAAAGTTATTATTTCATTTTCATTAATTATGTCAAACCACAAAGTGATATATGATTACTAAATTTCACAAGGATGTTTTTTGGTCTTAATTTATCAAAGTACCTTATTTTTTCAATTACCTTGGTTGTTAATGCTTACTTGCAGAAGTTTTAATTGAAGTTTCACCATATCTCCCTGAAATGAACGATCATTTATTCGTGGGCAGATAAACGAATATAAAGAAAATATAATTTTGGTTATTTTGGTTGCAGAAGCCCACGGATTCATTAAGCCGTTAGTCCTTTCCATGCCTTAATCCTCTCAAGACAAGGCCCTAGAGACATTTCAAGCAACGCATCTGCTATTTCTTCCTGTGCTCCTGGTGGGTCATTAACGCGCATTATGCGAAACAAACTGCATTTCTGTCCACCCTTCACATCTTTGTTGATTAAATTCGAAAAATAAAACAGACATTGAAACCCTTCGATTTTTTTTAAGTATGGTATTCATGCAAACCCAAAACTCATATCATCAGAAAGACATGTTGCAGAATTTTGGAATTTATACAATTTATCCAACAAATACCTTTTTTTACAAACTGCACCAGCCGTAAAATACAAAGTATTGTTTATTTTTAGTGTCGATTTTCCAATCAAAATTAAACACCAATAAGGTGGTTTTTCCGGTTTCGTTAAGCGATCCGTTAGGTGGTTATTTCATCAATGATTGTTAATTTTTTTTTTAAGTAATAGAAAAATACATGGAATGTCGATGAAATTCTCAATTGAATTAATCTTACAAATATTCTATAGTTTACTTATTTTCCATACCATATTTTTTTCTTCTTAGTTATTCATTTCCATTTTTAGTTATCTTTAATGACATATCACAGTTGTACTACTAAGTCTTCATATAAACGTTCTCTTTATATCACATTTACTGACAATACGCACCATATTATATTATTTAATCATTAACAATTTATTAATGTACACTCCTCTTCCATACAAAAGCTAATGGAACAGTAGTATAAAATTGTTAAAAAAAGTATAATTATTTTATTTTTAAAATATCTGATAAATATTTTAAAAAAAACTAAAATGTATTATTTCTTTTAAAAACAAATTAATAAATCATTCATGTAGAGGCGTTACATTTAAGATATAAACCAATTAAGAAGAAGAGTGTGTTATGAGCGTATCTGTGCGCCAGAAATAAGGTCAATGTTTCCAACTTTCGGTTGAATTTGGTTTAATGTTTTTAAATACCCAAATTCTTTTTTGATCAGATAACCCAATCTATTGACCTGTCTGGGCGAAGAAGTCGAATGGTCTTATGTAAATCGAACATTTTTCTTTAAAATGGGTACACATAATTATTCTAGACTCAGAGCAATAATATACGGGAGGGATAGCTTTGCGAAACAGTATAGTCAGGATTGTTGATTTTTTCCTGTTTCGGGCGGGCTGGGGTTTCCACGGACACACTTTTTTGACATACACTCATAGGATATGTCGACATAATGTTTTATTTATTTGAATAAATACTTTTTCACAGTATTGTTATTAACAAAAATATGGGATATAAGCTCAAAAACAAAACGTAGTGGGCGGAGTCATCGCAGACGAGGAAGACGGAAAACATGCTTACATACTTAAAAGTGGTGCGATTTTATGTGACAACTTGTCTTGTCTCTTTCTCTCTGACGGTTTACGACGTAGAAACCCGGAGAAAGTGATTTATCGTAAATTTGTATAGGTTGGGTAACAATATTTAGTTCCCTCTCCATATATATTCTTAATCCAATATTCTAGGTATGTTCTCTTCAATGGTGCACTAGTATTAAAAAATAATTATTTTAGGAACTTTTGTTTCTGGGTATATTTTTTTCTAGAAAACCACCAGCGGAAAGTTTTAGATAATTTCTGAGATTTATAGAAAAAATCTGAATAAGTCAGGTCCTGGGAGTAAATTGGGCCCACCGTCTGATGCTCCTCATTCTCTGGCCACCAGATGTCCCGGAAAGGATAATTAGCCAAACCCAATTAGGCTTACTCCGTATTACTGCCCGGTCTGACGCGTGCCACATTTTGCTAAGTCTGCAAGACCGACAAACGCAACCAACCTCCCTGGGGACCCCTAATGGTTAAGTAAAAAAAAAGTAATTTAAACGTATTTAATAATTAAAAACTATGTTTCAAATAATGTTTTTTGTAAGGGATAGCGCACCATGAAAATATTTAAATACATCCTCTCTGTATCGATCTGATGGTAAACAGAATAGAAAATAATTATGCTTTGAAATTACATTAGTTGTATTGTGGGACCAGATCTGATTAGTCAAGTAGTTCGTAACGTTCCTCATTTTCATCGTTTTATTTTCCTCCTCAGTTTTTTTAGCTTTCAAATAAAAAAATTGTTATACTCTAACTGGTTTCGGGAACATCAAACTCTTGTGCCGTATTAATAAATATAATCTTTCATTTCATATTATCTGTCTCTTTCTCTGTGTTCTTTTATTATAATTTTAATATTAATCTTTTGTTTTCTAACTATCTTTTATTTTATTTGATATTGTCATCTCCCTCTGTATGTACGAGTATATGTGGTATAACCACACACTGTGTATTTTTTGTTTAGTTTAATTTTGCACCTTTATGATGCTTAGGCTAAGCGAAACCGGTCGGTCATAAAAATAAAATAAAATAAGTGGTCTCATACAAAGTTATTATTTAATTTTCATTATAATTAATTGGCATGCGAGAAAAAAGTTTATTCTCACGATAAATAATTAATATTGTCAACCTTTTGACCTGATAAAACTCTAAGAAATAAACAATTATACGGTAAATATAATGAGTGTATTGATCTTTATTCTCGCACGTTGTTTGATAAAAAAATATTATGGATTTTTCTTGAATACTTTAAAAAAACTTGTACGAAAAAAATAAAACAATAATAGTTTGAATGATTTTAAATTGAGGGTTTGGCTTATAATTTAATTATAAAAGACCTGAACTATGCAAAAACCTTGTACGTGGGTACCTACCTAATCAAAACCGGACGCATGCAAGAGTTTCCAAACAAATGAAAATATTAGGTACTGTAATATTATTTTGTTTCTTGTTCCGTAGACGTGGGTCATGACGTAAGTATACTGTGATTCTGAAATGTTCACAGCCTACTTAATACACCAATTTGTTAAAAATCAAATATAAACCATGAACATTTTTTATTAATCATTTCGTAATTAAATCTAAGTTGACGGCTTGAGTAAATATATTATATATTATTTTATTAAATTTTTATAAAATTCCCAACTTTGTTAAGCACCCGGAAGGTGATGTTTCACAAAACCAATGCTATAAAAATAACCAGGTATTATTTATCATGTATTTATCTAAAAATTACAAATGCTTTTTTTTTTACATTATGTATATTTTTTGTTAACGTTAATTTTTTTACAGTGAATACCGCACAAAAGTCCCAAATGCCCTCAACAGTCTTAAACAGGTTAGGGGTAGTAGGGAGTGGAAGACAATGGATAAGATGAAGGTTGGAAAGTACCTGACCATTTAGATCTGGTCACCAAACACGGTTAAAGCCATTTTAAGCGACGTTTCAATTCTGAATAGTGGTCTTTCACGAGGGTAATATTAAGAGTATTTACCACTCTGAAACGTGCCCCAAATATACTATACATTATTTAATGTGTAATGATAAATATGAATTAAATAACATTTGTTTGCGCACGCCAAGTTTGAACCCGTGACCTCTGGATTCGTAATAGAACGTCTTACCACTCGACCAAACAAGCCCTCATAACATGTTTGCGCTAATGCGACATGCAGAAATAATGCATATGGCTATGCTTACCTCCATATAAATTGTTTTTCTGATTGTACGATTAAATAACTGGAACGAACCTTTTTTATAGTTAGTGATGGAGCATTGGTATCCATGTACCTAATTCATTTGTGGTTTCTGGTGCAGATTCTGGTGTTAGATAATTTGAAAAAACGAGAATTCGAGGACACTTAAATCACTTCGTAGAGCACAACCTGAAAAAGTACCCACGTAGAATGTAGGCGTAGATCTCGGTATACGAACACTTCCAAATCTCTTGTTATAAAGAGATTGAATAACCAAAAAATAGTATTCTGCAACAATATGCGAATGCCAGGGTAAAATCACACAATTATTATTACCGTCTTATTTTCATAATCTGTAATGTTAAAATTGGTGCCAATTGAATCAAGTTTTATTGCCGAGGTCCTTGAGCCCAACCGTTCCATGTCTATCCACTCTCCCTTTCCGGAAAGGTAGGGAACTATTAAAATTCCACTCTAAGAGACATCATTTAATCAACCCCTTTGTTGGACCCTCGAAATGGACAAGAATATAGGATTAAGGTAGAAGTATTTATTTTTGTAAATAAAACAGATAAACTTTGTTTATAACCACTTTTATTTTTCAATATTGTGTCGACCGGTTTCGGAAGCACCCTTCCATCAACACGACGATATTAAAATAAAATAAAACAAACTATGTTGTCCTGATGATGGAAGGGTGCTTCCGAAACCAGTCTGCATAATATTGAAAAATAAAAATGGTTATAAACAAAGTTTATCTGTTTTATTTATAAATATGGCAACCCACTAAATAAACGCATTTTACGAATACGTATATATTATTGTTTTTTTACCCCGTTTTATTTTATGCTTTTTCTTGGATAAGTTTGGGATTAAGGCTAAGGTCGCTTCTTTTTTTATGTTAAAATAATTTATGTTTTCTTTATTGATAGTACCTAAGTTAGTAAAATTTGTACCGAACCGAAGATTAGAAAGCATTTTTAATGTTCCTTGTAATAATAGCTGTGTTTTATCTGAAACACACGTTTAATTTAAAAGTATTGTGTTTTAATAAAAAGGCTCCATTTTGCGATTGAACGACATTAATTTAAGATTAACATTACATTTTAATTTTGCGCATTTTAAATATATATTTTTAAATTAGTTTATCATTTATTTTTTTTAAATCTAGCTGTAATAAACTGTAGAAAAAATACATCATATTGTTTTGATTCACGTTTTCCAAATTCGGGAGAAGAAAAAAGAGTGTAAAAATCCACCGAGAGAAGACATAATAATAAATTGTTAAACCGCATGATTGAAATTTAAAAAAATACATCGATAAATGTTTTAATTTAATGGAATTTACTTTGACTACGCAAAATAAATCTAGCGGGGATCCGGATTATTTGATAAAATCTAATCTACTTCAAATAAAAAAAACGGGACATTCAAAACACGACACAAAGCAATGGGTATAAAAACATTGTTGCAATTAAAAAACCAGGTCGAGTCACGTTTATCCCCGTTATAAAAATCTTATTACCCCGCCCAGGACCGGGGCATTTTTATTTGCCGCATTACGTTAAGCCGTCGTAGCTTCTAAACAAGCCACTGTTTGAGTCCGCAGACCGCCTGTCCTTGCAAGAACGACCGATCCGCCGTTTGGCCTTTTAATTTTATCTGCTTCATAGTGCCCGCCATTTACTAGACACCGCAGGACATAGAAAACGGCTGTTTAATACAAAAACAGGAATTCGTATGACTCGACCTCCAGGACTGTTGAAGGGAAAACGTTGCGCACAGTAAATTGTCGGATATATTAAGAGGTCCCGGAGAACAGGGAAGTAGAAGAAGAGGGTGGTTGGAGCAGACTTAATAGGAAAGTGTCGGGTAAGTGCGGCAGGTGGCCCCGTTACAGGCTCTACGTGTCCGAAGAAGTCCCACGTGCCCGCGTGCCCACGTGCCCGCTAGGGGTAATAAGGCCAAACGAAGAAAAGCTCTGTCCGAGGTAATGCTACTTAGATGTTGGAATGAAACTTTATTTAGGTGGTCGTTGATCTAACGAGAGAGGCATGCGGCGCGGCGAATTGACTTTACAGTTACGTTGGGGGGCACATGGTTCTTTTTTATTAACAAACTCAAACATGCCAAATTAAGTTAGTGTTTAATTCGTGAAAACTGTCTGAGAAAACTATTTTATATATTATATTATGACAGAGAGTTGATACTCAACCACCCTAGAGTTTCAACTGTCTTTTTCAATTTCTAAAACCATAGCTTATGACAGCGTTTCATGGTGAAAAAAAGAACTCCCGAGGAAAAAAATGCACTATTTTCATGACTGATTTTTATTTACACAGCGGGCTCTTTAGCTGCTATATACACTTTGAGATACATATTTAAGATAACCAGCTAAAAGTTTTTTTCAGAAAAAAGAGCGAGATTTTGCCAGCTTAATATTTTATTGGACAAATATTTAAAGGGAAAACAATGCGAAAGGAAAATTTCTCTTTTCATGTATTACGACATCCTAATATTTGTTTTGCTAGCGGCAAAGCATCTCTCTGACTTAAGTAAAACAGAAATAATAAATTGTATCAAGGCGTGTGGACACCATTTTTACGAATTAGATATAATTGCGTAACAGCATCCTCACGAAAGCCGGATTATGTTTAGTCCCCACGCCCCGGGGTTCCCCTGCTGACCAGATCAAACGAGATGACTCCCTTCACCCCCCTTCCTCCTGCGCCCCGCTCGGGCTGGCCGGTTTCGTAGCAGCCGCTGCTTAAACACAGATGTCGCCGTTAATAGAGTTTTACGAGAATCGTGACAAGATTGCCCTTTCTACACCGACCTTCCTTCTTCTAACCCGGCTCGCCTTTCCTCTCTTCCCAACAAAAAAGGAGACATTTCCCTTCACAAATTAAATTTACGGCGATACCCGGCGAGCCGACCGTGCTCCGCTCTAGAACTTAAGCCTACAATGTTCAAAGCCTTACGCAAAGGTAAAGGGTACGGTACTACGTACGTCGTATAATATAGAGGCTTTGCCGGGACCTTGTTTATAAATTTAAAAATTCCCTAGTCCTTTTCAAATTTATTTTATGTTTTCTCGTGGCTCACAATATATTTGATAAAACGTAAAATCGTGGATACAAAATAAATTATAAGTTTTTAAATATGACTGTCGAGAAAATAATTTTTTAACTCTTTCAATTTTTTCTTTCTATGTGGTAAAGCGCAGTAGAAGAACATTGAATCCAAATCATACATATACAATATTACTGTAAAGTTTACACAAAAATGTAGTAGGGTGGACCATTTAATCGTGACAACATTAGTACACAACCACAACTTACTTGAATCAAGGTCAAAGTATTTCTGAGAGTTGACTCCTGAAAGCATTGTTTCAAAGACGAGACTATTATTAGGATTGCATTAGAATAGCGGAGCCTCGCTCCATTATCTGAAAGTGTGGTAAATTGCGCGATCCTCCGTCGGTAATAACCTATTAGGGGTTGGCGCATCCCCACCCCTGCCGCTACTTACCACACGTGTCGAGACTTTTGGGCAATTCTTTTAAGGCGGTGCTCATTGCAAATGTACGCGTCTCTTTTTACGAGCACTTAGCGACAAAGTTTCTCCTAGATTGGCCCTGCCGATACAATAACTGAGCGACAGTTACAGTCCCTGTTCCGTCTTCTCGCCCATTAACCATCCCCTCCCTCGTTAGGCCTTGCGCCGCACTCCTACCCCTTTGCGACAATAAGCGCAATAAAAACTGATGGATATTACAACGCATTGCGTGGAGCCCTCCGATACTATCGTAGAATACACAAACTAGGTGTAAGACTCTTTCTAAGGGTTATTCCCAATATCAGTATATTCCTGTACGACTTACGCGTGACTATTTAGCCGTGTGTTTTTATGTGAATTCATTTCGTCGGCTGTCGTATGTTGTTTGCGCGATCTCGTTCTTTCTGTTTGCTCTCACGTGAAACTTTTACATGAGATCATCGGCGTTAGGGGTTTATTGGCCAAATACACAGAATCGTAAATAACCATTACGTACCGAGATAAAATACGCATTATGGCTTTATATCCAAAACATGAATATGATGTCACGGCGCGACGTCGGGATGTTATGTTATGTCTAGTGAAATGGGCAAACACAATATGTGTAAAACAACACACATTTTAATACGCAACTTCTTTTTCCGATAAAATAAAGCCTGAGGAAAAACAACCCTTTAATTATTCCTTTATCTACTTTCCCTGTTACATCAATATAGGACGTTGGTTTTATTGCGTTCTAACTTTCTTGTATTGCATCACTGACACTGAGATTCTTTTAAAATGTTCTTATGATTCTTTAATATTACTTTTAATGGATTTTTCGTAGCTGTGTTAGGTTTCAGATAGGAATACTTCTGATTTTCTTATGTATTTAACGGCTTCTGTGTTTGAGTGCTTAATATCCTCGACTATGAATGCAAAGGACATGGATGTTTATTTTATTTATTCAACAGGATTAATTCATAGACCGGTTAGTAGCTGAGTGGACAAACACGTCGGATTCCCATCTAGGCGTCGTTCAATTCAATTCGTCTGCTATTTAAATCCTCCATTATTGCACAAGCAACATCTTCCGCTTATTATGATGGTGGTAGGAGTTTTTAAAAAAAAATATTTTCTCAAGTTATTCGTAATCCGGAAATGTTTGTTTTTCTTTTTAAAGAACAAAAAATGTTTATTTGCCACAGAGTGGAAGATACTCCTTCAATTTAGAATCGAAACATTGTTTGAAATGGCTTTAACCGTATTTGGTAACCAGATCTAAATAGTTGGGTAAAACTGGATTCACACCAACGTCCAGATCCGCTCAGTGACAATACTGTTCCGCATGAGAGCTTATTGATATGGTATGAATATCAATCAAGGAGTATGAGCCAAGACAAAGTTGTGTGGCAGTATGTCTTTTCTGCCCACCCTTGTGATATTTAACTACATAGTTAGTTAAATAATTATTTTGATGTGTGAAAATACATATCGCAGATTTTTTTTTTTTTAAAACAATTTTTTTATCACTGACTAATATTTTTAATAATTAAAAAATAATATTCAGTGATAAAAAAATGGTTTTTAATTTTAAAAAATCTGCGATGTAAGTATTTCTACACATCAAAATAATTATTTAACTAACTAAGTAGTTAAATATCACAAAGGTGGGCAGAGAGGATATACTACCACACAACTTTGTCTTGGCACATACTCCTTGATTGATATTCATACCATATCAATAAGCTCTCATGCGGAACAGTATCGTCACTGAGCGGATCCGGACGTTGGTGTGAATCCAGCTTAATCCTCCACCTCCCTTTTTCCCATGTCCTTCCCCTTTTTACTATCTTCAGCCTCACAACACTTCCCATTTGGATATGTTATAGTCTTACTGGCTCTAGATGGTTGATAGCAGTTGAGACTTTTGTGCGGTATCCATGTAAAAAAATAAAATCTTTCTGTTTGTAATTTCAATGTTAACACAACTATTTCCAGATTGCACCATCATTCTATACGTAGTAGACGACCGAACAAAATGAGACAGGGCACCAAGTAGCTTGATTTATAATTTTCATTGGAAGCGTACAGTTAAGCTTTTATCCTATAAAAAATCATCTGGTGTAAAAGCTGGTTTTACGATTCCACAGAGATAACAACACTAGATCAGCACAAAAACATAATTTTGTAGACTTCTGAGCTGGTTAAAAATCTTAAAAATGATTTGATTATTGCGTGTTCATAGTAAAAGCTTACATTTTTTTCAGTTCAGAATTTACGCATAGGAAACAATTAGGATCTACGATTTCTATCTCCTTTGTTCTGGCATACGTTCAAAAGAAAAGGTGAATTTTGATTTTTCGCGGGCTGTGTACATTCGATTATCGATTTTTTTTGTTATGTTGGTACACATATGTTTATCATATGTTAGCATTATCAGCCATTTTGGATTAGTGGTTTGTTTTTGACAACTGGAAAAGTTAGTCACGTTTTTGTGTGTTCTTAGATTTTTTTACTTTTGAAAAAGATGGATCAAAGAATATGTATTAAATTTTGCGTTAAAAATGGAATAAAGTGCTCCAACGCACTTAAAATGTTGACTGTGGCATTTGGCGAGTCTACTTTGTCTCAAAAAGTGTTTATAAGTGGTACAAGCGCATTAAAGAAGGCCGAGAAGATGTTAATGACGATGAGCGTCCTGGAGTTGTGGAAAAACAAATCATGGATTTTATTACTACACACAAAAAAAATGTTTCTGATTTAATAAATAATTAGTGGAAAGTTTATCATTGACAAAATAATATAAAGACAATACTAACGGATTATTTTGTAAAACACTGGTATGAAATGAAAAATTAAGGAAGGATTTCCTGAATTGAAACTGTGTATAATTTTAAGAAATATAATAAAAATTTCTACCAAAATATATGTGTCGTGCAGTCTCATTATTCACCTTTTATAGTTTTGGAAAATACTGCCATTTTCAACCTATATTGGTGATAAGTACTTAAAACATAATGAAAAATCCGATTTGAAAATTAAATAAGAAAATCGATATAACGAACTCTTCCTTGCTAAAATATAAGCGTAAAGGCTGATTCACACCAACGTCCGGTTCCGCTCAGTGCCGATATTGTTCCGCAAGAGAGCTTTTTGATATGGTATGAATATCGATCAAGGAATATGTGCCAAGACAAAGTTGTGTGGCAGTATATCCTTCTGCCCACCCTTGTGATATTTAACTACTTAATTGGTTAAATAATTATTTTGAATTGTAAAAATACTAACATCGCAGATTTTTTTTTCAAAAACCATTTTTTTATCACTAAATAACATTATTATTAAGTATTAATTATTAAAAATATTATTTAGTGATAAAAAAATGGTTTTTGATAAAAAAAATCTGCGATGTTAGTATTTTTACAATTAAAAATAATTATTTAACTAAATAAGTAGTTAAATATCACAAGGGTGGGTAGAAGGATATACTGCCATACAACTTTGTCTTGGCACATAATCCTTGATTGATATTCATACCATATCAATAAGGTTTCTTGTGGAACAATATCGGCACTGAGCGGAACCGGACGTTGGTGTGAATCAGCCTTAAAGAC
Source organism: Drusus annulatus (assembly GCA_022651775.1). Lineage (NCBI taxonomy): Eukaryota > Metazoa > Arthropoda > Insecta > Trichoptera > Limnephilidae > Drusus > Drusus annulatus. Next base: position 261,740 of record JAGWCC010000606.1, on the reverse strand, counting down.
ACAGGGATTTTGTGTAGTAGTGTCAAAAGACTCAATAATGTATTTTATGGGCCACATTAATCAATTATCATATTGGTAAATTTAGACTTAAGATCATTGCGAAGAAAACCACAAATGCAAAAAATGTATTGTCGATTAGCAGAAAAAATTTGCTATGCCCTTTTTGTGCAATACTTGAACACACACCATATAATATCTTACTATTCAAATTAATTGCATCTCACCACAATACGCGAAAGCACGGCAATAAAACGTGCGCTCACTTCTTCGAGAGACGCCCTAAAATGAACCGACTGGAAAATGTATATATGACTTTATTGATAAATGTATTTGTTCCCAGCCGTCTCGAGGACTTGAGTTGTAAGTAAATCTTGTTAACGCAACCGCATCGCTGAATAGTTAAATCAGTAGATCCCAGAAGTGGGCTACAACCGCCTGGAATTATTCAGCGGTGTTTCTCTTTTTTACTGAAATATTAATACGATTCCCAGCGATTTGCTTCTTGGGATGCGAGTAGTAGAGAATTGGGGGCAATATATAGGCCATAGTATAAGGCAGAGCATTGATAACAAATAAGTAGATGAGCCCTCTTCGCGAATGTATTTAGGCATGCCTAGTTTTGTGTTCTGTGGTCCTGTCGCTGAGCACTCCACTGGGATCTTTCTCTCTGTTAGCTGCATCTGGCGCCGTGTGTGCAAAAGTGGGAGAAACCTAGGTAAATGGTAAGCCGTAATGGAAACGCACCTAGTAAGAATTAAATTTAATATTATTATTATTGAGTTCTGCTATTTTAAGTTTTTTATTTTAGTTTTTAGTGACAGCTGTTTCAGCATTTAAGGCCATTGTCAAACTGTGGTTAGGCCACATGGAAACGACTTATTTATACGATTTTGGTTTCTTATGTGATTACTAATTACGGTAAAAACCAAATTGATAATTACTGTATAAACCTGAAATAATTACTAATAAATCGAATACAAAATCGTATAAATAAGTCGTTTCCATGTGGCCTAACCACAGTTTGACAATGGCCTTAAACGCCGAAACAGCTGTCACTAAAAACTAAAATAAAAAACTTAAAATAGCAGAACTCAATAATAATAATATTAAATTTAATTCAATCGAATTATATAAAAATTAAAATGGAGTTCTACAAATTAAACACAAAAACTATTAATAAAAAAAAAAAATGCACCTAGTAAGGTTAACGTAGGAAACGTTGATCTTTATTATAGATTGACATATTTATTTTTGGAGTCGTCGCTGTGTAGATTGTGCGGACACAAAAAATGAGAATTTAAAAAATAATTCGTTTTTTTATTTCCTCTTATGGTCACCTGCTAAGATGTGTGTATCAAGTGGCTTATCGTTTTAGTCTAGATAATTAATGTAATATTATGAGTCCGTTTATTTATGCCTACTTATGGATTGCGATTTTTTAAATTCTACAAGTCTCATAACTTTATTATAGTTATATCATATTTTTTTATAAATTACCTTTTTTTACCTTGTTTTATATAAATTTTATTTAATTATATTACTATTTTTATTTGTTTTTCTCACTGATTCATTCTATTTTATTCATCACTGCTAAAGTTAATTTCTTTTTAATCGAATCTTTTGTCGAATCATGACTTAGGTTTAAAATTGAACACTTGTATCATATATGCTTGTTATTGTTTAATTTACTACATTGTTTTCTTTGAACTGTCATGCCATTGCATAATATTTCTTTATTTTCTCTATCGTTTTCCATCGTTTTCACTACAAATCACTTAAATATAGTGTATTAAATATAAAGCATAAAACTAGTGTATTTATTTACATGCAATAAGTTAGTTGTAAGATTTTATGCTTCAAGGTGGTCTCCGCATCATCTGCATCCATCGCTCGTTGAGAGGAGAGCTGAGCCATTCAGATGCAGCCACGACAATGACGTATAATATTGACGGTTAGTAGTTAAGTGGAAAACGCGTCGGATTACCACTCGGGCGTTGTGTGTTCAAATTCTCAGCTAGCTAAGTCCTCTATAATTGCAAAAGCAACAGCTTCCGCTTATTATGATGGCAGTAGGAGTTTTTAAAATATTGTCAGGTTATTCGTAACTCGGAAATGTGTGTCTTTTTTTTTTAAATGTAAAGAAATGACCTCCAAAATTGGTTCCCGCACATTCAGAATAAAATAAATGCTTAGAACTTTTTCTGCAAGGAAGCAGGAAAATGATGCTACGTTTAAATAAAAAAATGTTTTTTTTGATCACAGATTACCGTTGGTAATTATTAGAAGTATTAATAAAATGTTCTGAAGATTGATCGACTGCTATTGCAGTAGTCTGTCATTATAATAATTATAATTAGATTTATTTAAATATTTGTTTCATGAACAACATTCACAACTTACATATTAAAGTTAAAATTAATTTAACTTTTAGTAACTGCAAAATATATATATATATATATATATACCTATATAGCTATATGAAAAAATATATTTTAATTTTAGGTACAGATGACTTAAACTTAATTGCCTTTTTTTAAATTATTTTTTGTTTTTTTGATTGGACAGGAGGACTGTTTTTGTTTTATTTCGTTGGACAGAAGGCAGTTTTCCCAGTTACTAGCGGGGGGCACTTGTTTGCCCAAATCCTTCCCAAACGTCTAGAAACACCGCCGCAGAACATGACATGAACTGCTTTTTTATTCTCAAAAAGAAAACTTTTCAAATTCAAATAGCTGTAAAAGTCTTTTCAAAATAATTCGGAGTTTCTCGTTTGTATATATTAAAAAAAAATAAAAAATGAAAAGAGTTTTTTTTTATATATTATTACCTTTTTGCTTACTTACGGTCTCATTTTTTCTATATTTATTGGTTTTAAGTATCAACGAAGTATGAAGAGTTAATAGATATGGAAAAATTATAATACACATTTTCCTTGGTATGGTTCTCTCATGAGTTACTTAGAACTCACTGTGGAAGGCTGAGAAGATGTGTTGTTTATTATTCCATATTTAATTCAATTTTCCTTTACATTTAAATTAAATCAACAAAACGATTCACGTACCTTTGCCCTAAACCCAGCCCCACTGTATAATATCGGTCCAGCTCTGAACTGGGATTAGAATGGTCATGGGCCGCCTGTATTGGCACTGTAATGCCATCTTAATGTCAGTTGAGGTTTGTAATGCGACTGTAGCGCCATCTGCGGCTGAGGGCGGAACATTCTTTTCCCGCCTGCAGCCACCCACTCTCACCCTTACCTCCGCCCCTAAACCTAACCCAAACTACCCCCACAAACTCCCCTGCAAAGCGGGTAACTGCTTACCGGTTTCATGAGACATACATTGATAAGAGCATGAATTTGTATTTTGTATTATTTCTTTACTCTTTCTACATCCGACATCCATCTTATTTAATGGGATTGTATGTATTCAGTACATTCAATGTGAGATTTGATTAAGTCATTAAAAATTATTCTAATAATTATACAAATTATCATGTTTCTGTGGTCTTGAGTATATGATAAGAACAAACAAGAGATATCTCAGAAGGAGATGTTTTAAACTGGATTGATTGGTTTGGTGAACTTAAAAGCTAGAATTAGTATACCTACATTAAACAAACGAGGACACAAAATTAAATGAAATAACAATTATCACCAAATTAACAATTTCGCACTTATCATATTTACATTTACCTAGGACCAGGCTGCTAGAAAAGTTTTTTTTTTCTAGAACTGAGTGATATATATATATATATATATATATATGCAACACCCCATTGCCATTTTTACCCAATATGCGATGGTGACTTATTAAGCATTTATTCCAAAGCTTGATGTTCGCTGTGAAATGCCTTTAGGCTTCAAGTAGGTACCTACATATTTTATTTGAATTATATCACATTACCAAAAAAATAAGGAAGCGAGAGAAACTACAATAACAAATAAAATCAATTTAAAGGTGCCTCGAATACAGTCCCTAGTATTCTTACATATTTCCTTCGCAAATGAATTCTGTCTCGTCTACTCTATGGGCATCTTTATTTCGTATTTCACTCTTAGCATTATTTCAGTTATGCCTACTCCCATGATCGTAATTGTGTTCTTATTCATATACCTAAGCCTCCAAAATGTCGTTTGAATTAGAAAACCAGACTAAGACTGGATCACACTTGCATGCAAGAATACCTAAACAACTTAAAATATCTGTAAACATTTACACTGTACTATTTTAAAATCGGCAAGGTAGTTTAATCTACAGTTTTTTTTAGTTTCAGTAGCGCATGCTATCGGCAAGCGGAAAACCCGCTGTCTCCGCGACCCCTCCCCGTATATCGGCCCGCCCATCTTAATTGGCCTGGAGATTTCTTGCAGCGCTAAAGTGCCGCCGCGAGGAATGTACCGGCGACCACTTTATGAAAAGTTTCCCGCCTAAATGTGATATAGGAACGTTTGAATGGTCCAAGTCTGTATTGTCCCGCCCGTCCCGCCTAGCCCCGCTTTAAATATGTAACTAATGATGGCGAAGTTTGCGGTTGAAGCACAATTCCAAACTTCGGCAAGTGGTCTCGTTGCGTTTTACGATTTGTCAAATTAAATTAAATTCAGCATACGGAAACTTGCTTAGAAATGACCTTTCGAGAACCGAAAAAGTTTTATTTATTCAGAAACTAATATCACATTGTAGTTGATTTTTAAATTGTTTAATTTTAGCAAATACTAAATACATCATTTCAAATACATTTGATTAATATCTCAAAATATTTAGCAATTAATTATTATATATTTCATAGAAAGGAACTATTTTGCAGTTGGACATATATATGCTTTAATATATGTGTAAATATATAATTTAATTCTGATATTTTGAAGGCTTATTAACAAACCATGTTATTCACAAGAGAAAAATAAATCTACGCAGTAAAGAATAGCTACGCACTGTAGCTATGATTTTATTTAACAATGTAAGAGTGAAACAAATTTCTCGAGGGTTTGAACATAATTGACGCATTTTTTACTTCGAGACTTTTCTTTGAATCTGATACGCACTTAGTAGTAGTATGGTATACTAGATAGTGGAAAAGGTGAACATTTTGTAGTAAGTACTTGGTTATACAGACCTGATTTTTAAATATTTTGAGAACGTTTTAATTCTCAATAGTTGTGTTTCACCATAGTATATTTAATTGAAGACGCAATTTTTCTGGAGGTGGTTATACATTTAGCCAGATATTAAAATGGTTGAAAAAGCTCCTTTTAACACAAATTATCTTAAGTGAAAAGGTCTGCACTCCCGTACCCAAGATGGCAATTGACATTATTTATCTTGTTTAGTGTTGATTTTCTCCGTGACACAATACAAGCCTTAAATTTCAGCAAAATAATTAATCGAAATTAGTATTTCACGTAGTATAGTCATTTAAGAGAATAATACCAAGAGAAATTAGACAGATGAGATGTGAAATTTACGGGAGGATAAATATGAAACAGTTGAATGAATTTTTAATACTAATTCAGGTTTAAATGCATATTTATTTAATTATATTATGTATAGTAAAAACCAATTCAATATTACTAAAACTTATTTTCAAATATTCTCCACGGGGAAATGTGTAAATTACTCAAAGGTTATGTGGGTAACCCTGGCGTGTCGTCTTGGTATTGGAAATAAGTTTTTGAACTTAGTAAGAAGAAAGTTGATTGTTTTCATAAAAAAATAATGTTATTTACTTGTCTGAAATGTTAATAAATATTTTTCGTATATTTCAATAATAAGAATAATCAACAACCCAAATATGAAATAGAAAAAGCCAGAAAATAAATAGACAATGGTCGCAACCGGTTATGACCATTGTCTTTTTATTTGCTGGATTTTTCTGTTTCATATTTGTGTTGTTGATTATTGATATTATTTAAATATTAAAAAAAGAAGCGTTAATGACTTAAATATTTTTTGTTTAAATATATTTTGCCGGGTCTAAGCCCGTAAACTTTGAATAAAGATCTAAATCATTTGACGCCCTAACACGGAACTTATCAAACTATTCGGTTCTATTCTTAAGGGTAATCTACTTGAAGTTTTGCAAAAATTTGCTGATAATAGCCCCTGACCACGTCCTGCTGACCCTCGAGAAGGATCTACTCCGATATAATGAGGTTACTCAGTGCCTTACCTCGCCTTGCTTATGATTAGCAACGAGAGCGTTCTCCAATCAGACAAGGCCGTCTGCCTGGCGCCGGGGGCAATCAATCATACCCTATGATATGTGTTGGCTAAGATATACACCAGTCATCACAAACCTATTTTTTGAGATTCTTAATTTTAAAATCAGTTGTTTTTTTCTATCAAATACACATATTTTTCTAGATAGTGTCTTTAAAAAAAATATTTTTTGAATGGGTTATTTAAAAAAAATGTGTACTTCTGAACGAAGTGAATTTTTCTGATAAAATTGTTAAATACTATTTTGTAGCGTTGTGACCGCTTTGAAAGAACTACTCCAAAGAACTACTTCTTTTGGCTGCAGTTCCTACTTCATTCATTGAACAAATACTTCAATTGAAGTAATAGTTCATTTTAGCGTTCATTCATTTCAATTACTTCGTTTCATTGAACAAATACTTCAATTGAAGTTAATAGTTCATTTTAGCGTTCATTCATTTTAATAACTTCGTTTCATTGAACAAATAGTTCAAACGAAGTTGGTACTTCATTTTAGCGTTCATTCATTTGATTGAACAAATACTTCAAATGAAGTTGGTACTTCATTTTAGCATCCATTCATTTCATTAATTTCATTTCATTGAACAAATACTTCAAATGAAGTTGGCACTTCATTTATTTCATTAACTTCATTTCAGTGAACAAATACTTGAATAAAAGTTAGATTACAAATAACTATTTCAATTTGCAGCAGTATAGTTGTGAAGGTGAAAAAAAGCCTATAAAGAAGACTTAATTTTAAGTACTTCAATTGAAGTCCGACTTCAAAGTATTAGTACCGACTACTACTTTTTTTTATTTTGGCAAGGAACCGGTTCCAGTTCTTTTTTGCGCTACCGACAAGTATGTGTTTTTTTGGTGAGGAACCAGTTCCAGTTCTTTTCCATGTCTCTACCGTTCTCTACCGACTAGTACTTTTTTTATTTTGGGAAGGAACCGGTTCCAGTTCTTTTCGGTTATTTGTTCAGTTCCAAAATGAACTGAACAAATAACCGGATAAATTCAAAACTCTTTTTGGCGAGTTCGACTTTAATTCGAGTGTTCACTGCGAAGGGTTCATTTTAAAGAACTAGCAATTCGTGAAGCATTCACAAAACATTGAAGTTTTCCCAACGCTACTGTTTTAGATTACCCTGATTTAATAAAACTCATTGAATGTCGTGCACCTGAGAGAAACGTACCTTCGAAAATATTATTAACTGTTAAAACACTATCCAAGCTGGGGCACTAAGGTATGTAGGTACTCGCCTATACAAAGATTTACCAACACGGGGGAGAACTATAATATTATGTTTAATTGCTCTGAACCGATGAACAGAAATATTATAAAATACCTGTATCTTCATTTCAAATCGATGTCTTTAATTACGTTACTAAATTCTAATATTGTTTGGGTTCATAACTCTTCTTCTGTTTTTATTATTGTTGTGTTAATTAGCGTTTCTTATATCTGTCTAATACATATTTTTTATATTACTTCTTATTTACCCTTACTTACGTTAGACAACCTATTTTCATAATATTGTAATATGGCCAAACTGAATCAAATATTTTTTGGATCTCATTTCGTTTCTTCTTTTTTTTCTTGTTTAAATCAACCATGATGATCGTGTTATAATGATACCACTACTGCATTATAAAAAAAATCTAAGCTTTGGATGGATTTATATCATCTTTAAAATACATGTACTAGAAAATAGTCTTTAAAAAATTGACAATTGGGAACGTGATTTTGATTCGGGACCTTCCACTATCCGGGCTCCAACTTCAGATGATTATTAATTAGTTTTTTTGTTTGTTTCAGAGATATCTTTTGTTCTATGCTCAAAAAGGTAATAGGCCAAAAACCCATTAGCGGTCTACGAAATCAGTTAGTTGTATTGTTGTAAGGAGTTCAAGGGAAATCCGGAGGAGGGTAGACTAGTTTTACATAATATTGTTTTGAACAAACTGCACAAACTACTTGTGATTAGTTCGATGGAAAGTTATATCACTTCTGACCCGTTTCTGAACATTGACCATTGACCATTGACCACTGAGCGCTATGCTTCGCTAATTTAGATAATCTAACAGAGTCTAAATAATCCGTGGCAGAGCGGAGAGCTTCTTGGCTCCGGTCTCATGATACTTAATTTTTTTTTAAATAACACATTAAAGCATATATATATTTACTTTGCGTTTCAGACCCGGTGAAAAACCACGATTCGGAATCTAAACGTTTCTTGAGATTGCATTAGGAATGTTTATTGACCAAACATGAATAGTCAGTTCCAACCATTTTTTTCCTGTCGCTTTCTCTTATTAACTTCATTCAGCTTCAAATCATACTATATGCCCACTGACTCCGGGCAGTTAGAACTCCTATGCGGCAATCACTTTTAAAAAAATCCAACCCAATTGCCCGGCTTGCAGACTCCTGGATATAGTAAATATATACACACTGGGACAATAGGGCTTGACCGGTGGGCGGCGGGTGAACTCTAGGGCGGGGGTGAAGGCGGCAAGTGGTGCTCCGATGGGGAAATAATCTCCATTCGTGAGATTTATAAATAGCCTCAATGAAAAAGATCATTATAAAAACATCTGATATCAAGCCTTTTCGGCAATATTTGCGATCTTCTTGAAACTTTTCTCAGTAAACAAACAAACAAGCGCCACAATATTTTTTGTATGTTTGGTTTTAATTAGTGCTATTCTTTCTTCTCAGTGCTGTTGTATAATTGTAACGTTTTATAATAATAATAAAAATGTTTATTCCGGAAGGTATGCAGCAGTAGTGCAATGCAATACCTCTCATAATTGATATCAATACATAGTAATTATAATGTTAACAAATAAAAATTAACAGAAATTCAAAATTTAAATAATATAGGTAAAAAATATTAATGGAGGATATTAGGCCTCATTACTGCAAAACGCAATAAGTATTACAATATTTTATTTACATTTAATTTGAATGCTCGAATACCTTCTGGGACATTTAAAGAGAATGGAAATTATGGCCACGAACGCAAATTATCTTGAATAAATAAATAATGAACATTATTTTCACGTATGACAAAATATTATGATGTCTTTTCAACAGTTAAATGAGTATTAAAAGCCCCATAGCTCATTCGATTTTTACAGTTGAAAATAATTTGCAAACTTATTGAGGCCATTGCTCACCGTTCGATAGCTTCTGTTACTTCAGATATCACAAAAACAGACTTTTCTGCAATATGATTTTGAAAATGTTTAAATAAATATTTCTCCAATTTTCGACATGAAAAATAAACAAAGCAGCAAATAAATTATTGCCAACTTTAACAGCATCTACTTTTGTTGTTTTGAAGAAAAAATGATTACATTCTGAAAATTTGAAGCATAAATATTTGTTTGAATATTATTCTCTCCAAGAGTTAAGAAATAGCTCCAACGCCATTGCATTTTATTTCAAGATGCATCACTTAAATTCCGTGCGTTTTCTGTATCACACGGTGCCACCCTGTACCGATGATGTACCAACGGCGCCCCGGGAACAATGGACCTGGAGACTGCGCCGGGCCGTTTGTCTTCCATTCAGCTGAGTTACGGGGAATGCATGGGGATGCTTGGCTGCAGATTGGGAGTGAGGGATGATAGCGATGGCGCTTTGTTTGCCCGTTGCACGATATTTTGATTGGTTAACTTTCTTACTGTGATAATCATTATTACGCTATACGTATATCACGAGAAAGATAAAAATTCACAGGTAACGAAGAATCTAGAAATATTTGGATTCTCTCTAATCCTGTCTTACCAAAAACATTGTTTTCTGGCGCAATTGTGGAAGACATTCTAGAGGATTGAGCCTGTGAGGTGCGAACCATATGAATTTCCGAACCCGTCGTTAAGTTTTTCCTACCATTTCGTTTATTGTATTGAGGTTTATTAATCACCGTGACTATTCCAATCTACGTTTAGAGTATTTTAATTGTAAATGTACTGTAAATCTTCTGTCTGAAAATTAATATTTGTTATTAACGACGGATTCTTACCCAACCATCGTGAGTTTAATTCCTTTGCTATATAAGTCCTCCATCACTGTATAAGCAACATTTTCCGCTTATGATGATGGTAGTAGATGGTTTTCAAATATTGTCAGGTTATTCTTAACCCGGGAATTAAAAGAAAATACATAAATATATCTTTATAATGTACGTTTTTTTTTTTTTGTTTTATTGTACAAATCTTCAGTATTGATATATCACAATGTTTCAAAAGTCAAGATTCTTTAGTTTCTATGATTGTAGTCAAAACCATTGGTTAGATTTAAATATAATTATTTCAATGTATAATGTTTTGTTTATGCTTCTTTCTCGAACATATTTTATTAAATCTTATCTTTACTGTCTTAGTTTGAATGGAAAGTGCCTATTAAAAGTTTCTCGGCAAAGTTTCCAGTGCAGCAAGCCTTGTCATAATGTGTAAATGCAGTGGTTTTTAACAATTTTGATAATTTAAAAACTATTAACTTTGTTATAATTTAAATGTTATTCTACTGTTTTCTCACAATGTTTTCTCTTATTTGTGTTCTCCCTCTGTATGTATGTATAACCGCACACTCTGTATTTTTGTTTAGTTTAATTTTGTACCCTGATGATGTTTAGACCAAGCGAAATCAGTTAATCATAAAAATTAAAATAAAATTCGTGGTCTAATACAAAGTTATTATTTGATTTTGATTATATATATAAATCGAACCACCAAGTGATTGCTTACTACAAAAATATAAAATACATTTCTTACGAATCGATTCATAGTACGTTAAGCTATCATATATTGAAAGCTGTACTAATCAAATATCATAATTGCGTTGCGCAAATCACTTGACACAAATCATCATTACTATTTGTCAGAACGACTTTAAATTAAACATGTATTCTAACGCATGGTGCATTTGCTTGCAAAATGCAGTCCAGCTGATTGGTAATACAAGCCAGACTGCCCCACAAACATGACCGCATAGTTTATTCATGCCTGTGCCGGGAGTGCTTTGGCGCTGGTCTAGCCCTAATAAACCATCAAAGGAGCCCAGAAGTTGCAGGAGGTGACGGTACAAACCGGAGCGGACAATGTTCCCGACTTCACTTAGCCTAATAGGGCAGCTCATGTGCTCCCCGCTGACCTCTGCGCTCCTAGTGTTTATGAAGTCGATTTTCTCGCTTAATATGAAAATGCAGCTTAGTTACACAATGCAGAAACGTTTGGAACTGCGTTGAAAATAATTTTTACTCTGTATTTTACCCGAATAACTAGTAGCTAGTTTAAGCCGGTATTTGTTTTGGTTGTTGAACTTCTTTAAGTGCAACTCTTACACTTTGCCCATAGTGAACTGGGATAATTTAAAGCATGTGTGTTAGCTTACGAAAGTGGTGTTAACGCACCAATAATAAATAATATTCATATTATGTACCTTGGTGTCTAAATTCATTTAATAGTGGTGAGGAATTTAACATAAGTGGAGGGATTTTTTGCACTCTCGGATATAAAAAAAAATATAAAACTGTTTTGTCAACCAGAGGGCCTTTATTCGAAATATACTAGATAACTTACTGAAAAATGTTTAAAAAAATAAACTTCGCTTGCCACCAATACATAATAAACTTACAATACATTATTTTTAAATGTAATAATAATATCAGGACTGAGTCATTTCGATACTTGCTTGTACCTTTATTGCATGCAGTGGGTAGTTCCTTCGCAGAAATAGTAAATGTATTCAACTGCACTGAATTTAGTTACAAAAAAGCATACCTCTTCCATAAATGCTAATGTTAATTTATTCCGTTGTGATATTTCTAGTAACTTATTTATGTTTTTTCATGTTCTAATCATTTACTCCACATTACTTCTGTGTCACTATTATTTTATACTATCTATTGCACAGGTATATAAAAGCCCATAAGGGCGTATATTATACAATAAATAAATATGTGTACATTTTTTAATGAAACGTACATTATCGCTGGTTGGTTGAAGACGTCGTTTTTGTTCCTACATCATGCACCGGAAGATAATAAAAAAATAAGTAGTTATAAACCGGTTTTTACGCTCTTTATTCTAAAGCGCTTATTGCAAAATATGCAACAAACAAAATGGCGTCTCATTGTGTTTTTATAATTATATTAATATGAATTTAAAAATATTCGCATTTTTTAAGTTATAGACAGAAAAAAACGGTAAAAAATTCTTGATGCCAGAACTCACCGTTCAATACAGGTGCTTTAGAGCTGAGATTTTTAATAAACCTGATATTGCGAATCGCATTCCGCCGACAGTGTGAGCGAGTGGAAATTTCGTTTTATGTGAAATATAAAAATGTTTGTATTTTTTTTCTCGTTTATGCCTACCTCTTTTTTGCGAGTAGGGTTGGAAATAATTCCCAAGGATTTAATCAAAGCTACGCGGCCCTGCCCAGAAAATTCACAATAATATTTTCAGTATCTATAAAGTTCGACTTGCTCGCCCGACTGACAGTTATAAACTCCGCATCTTAAGAAGTCCCTCAGGAGAGGAGCGCCTCTAAATCTGCGAATGAAGGGGTTAGTAAAGGGGGGGGGGGGTGGCGCCGGGAGGGTGGACACTTGTCCGCTCGTAAACACTCCCACCCTTTGCGGTATCATCACACCAGTTTACCCGAGCGGAGTAAATATTTGCCCGGATATCTTCTATGCAGCCAAATACATCCACTGTTATCTTACTATGAGTTACGGACATCAAGAAATGTGTAGGTAATGGAGATTTTAATCTTATCTTTTTATCGTAGTTTTGTTAATCACCCAGTTTTAATACTGTTTTCTTACTGAAAGATTAAAAACACGGAACAAACAAAACGGATTTTTATTTTTGGCGGACGAATTCAAATTTCAATGCTCCACAGCTCATAATGGATGTTGCGAAATGAAAAAATTCTGCGAACTTAAAGTAAAAAAAAGTTAAAGTTGTGAAAATTTCAAGACGTAAAAGCTCGCTTCTCGGTAGTTTTAAGAGGGGCAAAGGGCAACTGATTATCTGCTTTTTAATTAAGTTTGCTAGAAATTCACCACGATTTTGATAGTTTTGATAGGTGTCCAGTTCTGACACACGGTTCCTCAGAGCGTTGTAGTGTAATTGTATAGTTTTATACGGCGTTAACTCTTGTTAATTAAATGCTTATTCTATTAAATCTTTATGTTCGCCAGTATACACAAATTCTAAAAAAGGAGTTCGTGAAATAATAGCCCTTATTTTAAACGAATTCATTATTCTCGCGGCGATAATTGGATGACTCTCTTAGAGCCAAGTTAAGCAAAATAACAACTACCCACCATATACGACATCCCCGCTGAAAGAGAGATATGAGAAAACCAATACAGCCACACAAATGTACGGTAAAACAATAATCAACTCCAATGTGGGTAGTGCCGAAATACACGTATTAATATTTTCACATAACGAGAAATAAATAAAATAAAAAGTATTTCTTTTTACCACTCCCCACCGTGCCCAATCTTCAACTAACATTAATGCTACCGACCTACATTGGCTGTCACATGAGACAGATCTTTTTTGACAGAATGACACCAGACAACCTGATGATACCGTTTTGATATGTCAGGTAAAATGAGATCTGTCGTGGGATTTTCAAAATACGATCATCTTCAAATTGATTTATCGTGCATTCCCATCGGTTTCAAAGCCGACAAGAAGTTGGTTATAAATCAGAGGGCAAAAATATCATAATTTTTGGTAAGTTGTTTTAAGAACGCCAATTCTATAGATAGAACTATCATTTTACAACCGTATCTATTTTTATATATACCCATTATGGTTTTAATTTAATTAAAAAATATAAACTATAAATAATTTTTTTTTCTTGAAGTACGTATGAACATACATACATACGTACGAATGTGAAATTTGGAGATGACGTTAATTAAAATTATCAAATTCTTGACAGAATTTTTAAAAATATCTACTTACCTAATAACGTACCTACCTATAATTTATTTTAGCAAGTCAAGTTGCGTCATGGGATTTTTATGGGTAACTAGTTGTTGGATTTCAAATAAACAACTTATTAGGTTCTCACCCTTTGTTTATCATCCAGTCCTTACCTATCCCGCCAATTTGCCATTCAGTTTATTTTTGAACAACCTTGCAAAAAAAAGAAGAAGAAGACTTTGGTTGGTGATCGTCGTGTCGCGGGTTTGTTCCCTTTTGGTTTCATCATTATGATTTCAAGCAGTCGAAAAACATCCAATTCATCGGTGAGTAAATTGGCTTAAATCCTCATTTTATCCACAATATACAACCGAAATTTCCATCAAGTAGTATTCGTTTTAGAGTCCATTATGATTTCAAAGTTCATCCGAAACTGAAACGAATTCGGTGTTAATCACAGTTTTGGATCGAACACTAGCAATAAATGAAAAACTTCAATTTTAACTTCAAATGGAATACATTCCAGTTTTTCATCCGTTAATAGACCACCACTGAGAACCGAAACGTTGCTTCAAATGAATTTAACTATGTTAAGTTAGAATATTTAACTAACCATACACTTTCCAACCTTCCTCTACCCTTCTTCCATTTCGTCTTCCACTCCTTTCAGCTTCGTAATACTCTTTAAATGAAGATGCCATTTTTCCACTTGCCCGCAGTTGAACAGTTGTTCGGATCATATTTTCTTTTTCAAAAATCTTCAAAATGAGAAAACTATACCTGTACAGAATAAAATAGGTACGTACTTGTTTTCCATTCTTTTCCATTAAACGGATGTTTGAATATTGATAACACATACAAAATACTGGTATAGGTACTAACTTTTTTTCAGCATGTTTCTGAATCCAATAACATTTTCAACCTGCTGTCAAATCCGTAGACTACGAGTTGTTAAGTTTATTTTCTGGGAACAAGAGCGGCGGACGGGTATTGCTAATTTGAAATAACACCGCGAGAAGGGAAACTTATTACGTTAACAGGCGCAGGGCGGCCAGGGCGGCCCTCGCCCCCGCCCAGGAGAGGGCGGCGGGCTGGGCGGAAGAATGGTGCCGCAAATTAAATTGCATTAAGCATACACTTTTTCATTTTATTATGGAAGCTTAGATCCGTTCCCCACGCGCGAATTAATTAATTTTCTTGTAAACAGTGCCATTTCGTTTTATGCTCCCGGAATGTGTGTTAAGTGAAACAAATTATTTCAGTTTTTAGTATAGCAACTCTCTTTGTCAGTGCTTTCATATTACTTAATTACTAAAAGCGCCCCTGAGGTGATTTTTCACAAAAACGGCCCTATACAAATTATTAAAATATTATTAAATAAATTGGAATAGATTAGTTAAGAGGATTGGATGTCATATTCCCTCCTATATAAATCCCCTACTAATCTCAAATATACGTTGGAAGTATATGTTCTTATGTATTACTTATCGAATTGCAAAAATCTTTTGAATATATCTTTACACTTTTCATAGACCACCAATTGCCAAAATTCAGCGTTAAATAGCTCATGTCAAAACCATGATAGTTTCCACTTCTCAATCGTGTTGATTAATGTTAAATTTGTAGGACACATTCGGATAAATAAAAATATTACATTTTTTATTCCAGCAAATACAATAACACAAGAATGTTTATTATCTTCATCTTGATTTTGTATAAGTACTTTATTAATATTATAAGAATAAACAAATTAACCAAAACATTTATGTATAAAATTGATAAGAAAAGATATATATGTCGAATTAAAAATAATATTAAAGTGTAAAATAATTATTTTTAACTATCAATTATTTCCTTTGTGAGTATGCACGTCTGTATAAGTGCGAATTTTTCAAAATTGGAACTGATGTTGATTAAAATTATTACATAAAAAATAATCTTTCAAAGTACCTACCTACAATACATTTTAGCAACAGATATTTTATATTTGAAATGGGAACAAATATTTTTCATGGCAAGTCAAGGTACATTGTACGAATTTTAATGAGTTACAACTAGTAATTAGATATAATTATATTTCGTAAGGAGTAGGATGTTAAATTTTCTGAAGTACATTTTCATTTAAAAAATTACATTTAAAATACACACGCACCAACATGACATTATTTAAAATAAAATAATGTCGTGTTGGTGCGCTATGCATGATACAATCTTGAGTAATATTTATTTTCTATTGCTTAAAAAAACAATAACGCATTGCTTTGTTAATAATTCAATTAGTTGTCATTAATCAGAAACGTAGCTGTTAAATTATTTCCAGGAAACGGTAAACAAGTTGCTAAAAGCCATCCAGTGTCGACGTCTATATCCCTGTGCTATATTTTTTATTTTAAATTATTTTAATTCATTCCCCCGTCGTATTTTAACATTAATCAAATATTGCAAATGGAGAAAATATCGTGACACTTGTTAATCCGGTTAAACTATCTGAATCGTCTAATTGAACGAAGAATGGGCGAAGAATGGAAGACATTGGAGGAGAAATAACAACAGATTGGTAATAGAGAAAAGTTTTAATTTGATCAATCCAATCCGAGGGGATTCCAGGAATACTTCAAGCGACTAAATTGTTGTTGGGTACTGTTTCAATAATTAAGGCTGGATTGAAAATACTCGGCTTTGTCTACCAGGGGACTAAATATTGTAAATACTAGTCCGGTGACTAGGCTGCCCTTTACTTAAGGACGGACAAGTGAAATACTTATATTGTTTTATCTAATGTGGCTTTCGTTGGTTTTCTCCCCAAATAATCTCACAAAAGGTTTTTTTAAATTCTTGATAGTTTAAGCAAAACTCATTTACATATAACGGTACGTAATAGAAATGAATTTATGTTCTGGTTTATTTCCGACAGTGGCTAATAATATATGAGTATTTACTTAATATTTTTTATTGTGAAGTATTATCTAAAGTACTTTAATAGTTTTTGACCGGTCGGTAGCACAAGAGTGCACAAACGCGTCGGATTTCTACCCGGGCGTCGTGGGTTCAATTATTCTGCTGGGTAAGCCCTCCATCATTGCACAAGTAACATTTTCTGCTTATTAAGATGGTAGTAGGAGTTTTTAAAATATTGTCAGGTTATTCGTAACCCAGAAATATTTGTCTTACTTTTTAAAAATAAAGACAAAAGATAAAATAAAAGTACTTTCAAATATTATTTTTTGGCAAAATGCTTAGCATTCAAGAATGACGCCAAATGTTACTTTGTACCATTCAAACACAAGTAATACTACAAATGATGTATCTGCCAATTTTCTATGGGTGTTATAAAAATGTCTGAGGTTTCTAGTGAATACAATTTTACAACTGTTATCCTTTACATTCTCTGAAAAAGATACTAAAATTTCAGTTAAAAGTGCGGTTTAAAAACCAGCAAAAGCATTTTTAACGTTTTACGTTAAGTTCATAAAAAATACTGTTAAAACATTGTATTTACTGGAAACCTTAGACATTTCCTAACTATATATTTAAAATTAACAGATAAATAATATGTGGTTTTGCTTGTACTAGAAAGCCAAACAGAGGTGATTACCCTTAACATATAAAGTGTTTTTTTTTACTGAAATATAGTTTATTTTGGTGAATGTATAGTTTATTAGTTAAAGGTACTTACTTTAACGCGAGGTAGCTGTCTTGTATTTCAAAAGCGTTGTGAAGTAGTATTTATTTTTGTAATAATAATGCCAAAAATATAATTATAATATAGTAAAAAGGAGTTCTGCTAAACAAATTTAATGACAGTAAAACACACTTTTGTATGTTTAATCACGTGAATAAATTTTTTTTTTTAATAAATAGGGAGATGTTACGAAATTTCCCATGCGAAATAATTTTGAAAGATTAATATTTCATCACGGTCATTGAACTGATGTATCAAAAAAATCTAGTTATTTCAGTGCCAAGAAACTTCCCAGAAACAAGAATGTATTCAGATTCTTCTAATGAAAATGGGGAGGGGGAAGTAATCGGAGAGATCGGGAAATAGAACTGGCAGACGTTATATTCGGATTTTTCCAAAAAATGTAATAGCAAACCGTGAGTTGAAACATGCCATTCTTCTGTAACCACTCTCAAGAAATAAATCACTTTTTTTTTCCATAAACAAAATCAGTTCGATGAACTCCAGAAGCCATGTTAGACAGGGGACTGATGAATTTTATGATCATACATATGATAGGATTTCATAAGTGTAAAATCTTAGAATCATCCTGGTGAAAGACCACCATTTAGAATCGAAACGTTGTTCAAAATGGCTTTAGTCGTGTTTGGTAACTAGATCCGAATTGCCTTCTTCTTACCCATCTTCTTTCCCTTCATAGGATGCCATAGTTCCACTGGCTCTAGATAAGGAACAGTCGGGACTCTTATGCGGTATTCACATTTAAAAAATTGTAAATAAAATCAATAAGGCATTTTTTTTACGAATTATAGTTTAATATACGTATATCTTTTTATTACCTTAACTTTAAAGTTGCTTCTTCTACTACTCTCTCTTCTATTGTTTTTCTCTTTTTCACCCGATATAATTATTTCATCCATGAATTTATTTAGATTTTCACTTGAATTATTGTCGGTGGATAACGTGACCTGAGTACTTCATATAACTTTTTTTTTTTTTAAAACAGTATTTACTTATTTCTAAGTTGACGAAGACAAAATGTCAAAAATTAGTTCAACTAAAAACTTTTAGCCAAAATGATGTTATGTACAAAAATATTTTAAGTTAAATTCATAATTAACTTTCACAAAGATAACATATATAAGTAACTCAGTAAGAGCATTGAGTTATCTGAGTTAACTTTTTTTTTACTGAAGACCCATGAATTATATTGTAATTTATTTTTTTTAACTTTAAGGTGCTCTGGTGAAAGCATCCTAAAATGCCGCTTCAGCTCTTTTGCCTTTCCGCCGACGATATTAAATGAAAAATAAAAACAATCTTTGTAGGACAATAATCTTCAGAACACATTTTTGGTTTTAAATTCTTGATTTGAGGCGTTACGTTATTTTCAAGTAAATCGTCATGGAAAACTCGATTAAAAACAATTTTTTCAATGTTGAGGAAAAAAACAAAAAATTTATCCATGGTGTAAATAAGCTATTTTTATGAAAAGTTAATTGATTCTTCCTTTATCTAGCTTCAGATTTAAGCGTCAAACATTCCCCGGAATTACGTGTTTTTTAACAAGGCGTTGATTTCGCCTTTCTATTTTAATTTGTCTGTCAGTTGCGCCATAAAAGCCCCGATCTCCGTCTGCGAACATAAAATTAAACAAAGCGCGAATTTCGCCAAGAATTTCTGAAAGTTTAGGAAGTATATTAATGCCGGCTCACTACGAGTAGTAGTTAAGCAGAGATTGGCAACGCGTTACTCGCGGGCTCCAGGGGGCCCCTTTGGAGGCACTTGTTTTAAGTATTTTAGTCGACCTCTCGTAGATCTAAATACGAAGATTTAAAAAATATATATATTTACGTAAATGGTAGTTCTAATTTGTTTGCTAGTGTGTTATGAACAGAGTAGCACAGAAAGAAAACTAAAACATTCTAGTTAAAAATTGCGATCGGTGGTGACATTTATCAAACAAAATTAGAATTATTTTTAAATTGTTGTTTTTTTTTCATATTTCTGCAACTATTTTCGTCCTTTAGTTATTACAACACTTTTTTTTAGGTAATACAAACATTCCCGGGTTACAAATAACCTAACAATATTTGAAAAACTCCTACTGCGATCCTAATTAGTGAAAAATGTTGCTTGTGCAATGATGGAGGACTTAGCTAGCAGATGAATTGAACACACGATGCCCGGTTGGGAATCCGACGCGTTTGTCCCATCAGCTACTGACCAGTCTAAAACACAAAATCTGTACTTTGTATTGCTTTCAATGAATATTTTAGATTTTTAAAATTAATAAATACATACTAGTGGCTATTTTACAATGGGCGCAATAAATGTGTTAAATAAAATGCCATGTATGAAGGGCTTCCGATATATATATTTATGTTTTCAGACAGAGTTGTCAACTTCTGCGGTAGAGAATAGTCTTCGTGCCACGTCGTGCTTCTAGCACGCTCTGTTTATGCGCAAAACACTTTTACGACCACGAATTTGAATGCGGGACTTTTATTTATGCTGTAATCGGTATTAGGTTGTTGCTAGCAACCCTTGTATCCGCCCGGCCGCTGAGGCGCATTAAGGCTGCATACGCCGTGGCTTGGGAGAACGTAGAACCTTCCTACTATGTTAGATTCTAGTTACCTACCAGTAACTTGGCTCAGAGAAGGCAGTCGTTGATATTCTATTGAAAATTCAACAAGAATCGTTGTATTATATGACGTATTAGTATCTTTATACATAGCGTTAGTGAAAAGTCGATCTAGTTATTTGTACACAATAGCTTTATTTAATTTTTATTTATTTTAGGAACACAAAAAAATTATTTACAGAAAAATATTTAGAAGTATTATCTTAATATAAAAAGATGCGTGTAAACAAATTAAAATGTTCACAAAATACATAATAATATCATTATTAAGTATAATACAGAATCGCTGCACTACGCAGAACACTGTGCCCAAGTCAATTGTTAATACCTGATTCACACAACAATAATAATGTGATAGCCAAAAAAATTAAATATTATTAATAAATACAATTTGTTTAAGCAAATGACACTTTAAAAAAAAAAAAAGAGAGTCAATAATTATTTAGAAAAAAAAAGTTATAAAACAGAGCATTTTTTGGCGTTGCCAACTGTTCTTTCGATGTGTTGGTAGAACGTTAATTTGCTGTCACCCAAAATCACGAGGTTTTTAATTAACGATTGTATTTTGGTTTAGTATCACATATATTGAATAGGAAATTTACTTCTCGTTTGTCACGAGTGAAACGGATAATTTTCAAGTCCATTTCATTTTCCGTATACCACAAATAAATTAAGCATGTAAAAACTGAATTAAGTATTTTAAAAATACTGAGATGACGATGATTGTTGATGTATTATTCTTTTTTAAGTATATGCGCCCATTTCTGACCCACATATATTTAAAATGAAGTTAATTAGTTGCATGCTTAGCAGCTGCGTGGAGACCTTTGTTGTGCGGTGACAAGTGTTCCCACACATTTACTGGAGAGAAATCCGAGATGTTTGCGATTCAGTTTATTGTCAATGTTTCTTCTGTTGAAAACCTTCACAGCAAACATTAATTCATCTGAAAGAACTAACTAGTGTATCAAACTACTTTCCCTCTGAGATTGCACTAAGTGAGTGGAATGCCACGTTGTTCAATATTGGCACATACTTCTTGCTTTTTTTATAATACCTACATCAATACATCACAATATACACTTTTTTGTGATTCGGACTCTTGATATGAATCGACTTAAGTTTTTGATCAACTCGTGCCTTGTCTTATTCTATGATCCACCCACTTGTCATATATTTGAAAACTCATTTCCCTTTTTAAGTGTTGCTTTTTTTTCCTCCTTCATTGCAGATATATCAGCATAGCATTATTTTCGGGTCTTATCATTCGTAATGTACCTAACACAACACTCAAAATAATAATATTTTAATATTTGTTGAACGCTGAAGCATTCAAATTGACTACTTCACGAAAGCGAATAAATGCGATTCACGGAATATAAATGAATTACTAGTGTGTAATAATTAATTTAAATAAAAAAATACTTTGTTTTAAAACCAAAAAATTTATTATGATGAAGGCCAACCGGTTTCGCTTAGATCAAGCTTCATAAGGGCACATATAATTTCTTATTTATGTGCCCTGACGAAGCTTGATCCAAGCGAAACCGGTTGGCCTTCATCATAATAAATTCTGTGGTTGTAAAACAAAGTATTCTTTTATTTAATATAATGTCCAACCACCATGTGATTGCTTCTTACGAAAAAAATAAAAATAATAATAATTTGTTTGAATATTTTTTAAAGCGTCATTTTTGTGAAAAATCACCTCAAGGGCGCTGTACAAAAATTCTAGGCTCAACATTATTGTTAACTATATACAAGTATTATACAATCTATCGTATTTTAATATTTATAATGATTAAAATAAAATATCATTTCTTCCCTGGAAAATAATATTTTCACTAAGAAACTTGTATTTATCAGGCAGGTTAAAAAAAATGCAAAAATATGTAATATGTATTATATCAAAATATCAGCAATTATAAAATTTTTTGGATTTTAAGGATTTGTATAAATAATATTCAAAATTGATAATTTCAATCAATATTAGTTCAAATTTGAAGTGTTCACACTCGTGCACGTGAAGGTAATAGGTATACGGTTTGGGACTTATTTTCAGTACGACTGTATTTTATAACAGTAAGATTCAATGGCCCATAAATCTGACTTTAAATACGCACTCGTATGTTCACATATTTTTTTATGTTGTAATATAAATTATGGTCCGTAGGCATAAAACCGCCTGGTTTTATTTGAAGGTGTATATCATTTCAAGTGAGTCGCGTATCGCCTTCATGATTAATGATTGACAAGTTGGAAAGATACATATTTGCGACCATAATATTATCTTGTCATGTCATGTAATGGATGATTTTCTTTTCAATCATTTACCGCTTTACGATAGATGTGAAACCTTATGGTTATTTTAATCAAGTAAGTGGATTTTTTTTTCATATTAAATGTATTATTTATAAAATTTAACAATGGCAGCGGAACACAAAATAACTAAAACAATTTAAATATTAATAATATTTAATGAAAATTAAATAATTGATTTGTATAGGACCACAGATATAATTTGATTTTATAACCGACCGGTTTCGCTTAACCTAAGCATCATTAGGGTACATAATTAAACTAAGCAAAAAATACAAAGTGTGCGGTTATATATACATACAGAAAAAAGAACACAATATACTATTAAATAAAAGAACAGTGAAAAAAAATTAAACAACATTTAAACAATAAGAAAGGAACAGAGAGAGAGCGAGACAGATAATATGAATTAATAATAATAATAGCTTTTTATTTCAGCGGAACAGAGCGGTGGGTGCAATACTCTGTCTGCCATATAAGTAAAAATACATATCAGAAACTTAAAACAATGAAGATAACATAAAAAAACAAAATAAAAAAATAAAATAATGATAGTAATAAAAGTAAAATAAATAGATAAAATAACATAAAAATGAAAATAATATAAGAGCATTATAATGAAATAAAGAAAATAACTTTCACGGCGGATTGAGGGAAATTCTCCACCTGTGATGTAGGGGCGCACTGTGCCACTGGGCGGCAGCCTGGACGAGAGTGTTCTCGGATTCCCGGTAGCGCTGTCTCGTTCCTGCCATTCTGTGACGCATCAGAGCAGCAAACCCGTTCACCCTTCCCTCTGCAAACATCTGTGAGGCGCTGCATCGCCAAGAAAGACCGAAAAGCCCCTGTACGCGTGGTTGTACTGCACTCGGAGCGTGTTCATGACTGCTTGTGTATATCTGGTCCAGAGTTCGCAAGTGTACAGGCTCATGCAGTACGTCTGGAACAACTGTCTCTTTACCGGAAGACTGCACCTATTGAATCTCCTGGCGAGCATGTTGGCTCGCACGCTTAGTGCTCTTCTCTGGCGCTCTATGTCCTTCTTGTCATTTAAGTCGTCAGTTACGACATGACCTAAATATTTAATTTCACTGCTTATATTCAGATCAACTCCGCCGAGACGTATAGGCGGGATTACAGTAGGTCCTGTACTTGCTCTAAATATCAGCAGAGATGATTTTTTGGCATTGTACACTAACCCATGACTGTCAACGTACGCTTCACAAATGGCCACCAGTTTTCTCATTGCTCTTACTGATGGGGCTAGTATAACCATGTCATCTGCGTAGCTAATGTTGTTCATACATACCCCGGCAATGTGGCATCCGATTCTTGTTTTATTCAGTGCTTTACTCAGTTCGTCCATATAAACATTAAATAGAACTGGAGACATTGAGCCTCCTTGTCTAACGCCGCACTTTAGCTTAGCTGCTTCTGATAGGCTCTCATTCCATCTAACGAAGTTTTCCTGTTGGTTGTACCATGCACCCAGTATTTTCACAATTGATGGAGGTACTTGTCGTTCGGTTAGTTTTTTCCATAACTTTTCATGACTTACCCTATCAAAAGCTTTACTCAGATCAAGGAAGCATGCATAGACCGTTGTTTTTCGTGCTTTATAGTATTCGATGACTTGTTTCATACTATATATAGCTGTATCCGTAGAGCAACCAGACTTGAATCCCATTTGCGAATCCTCTGTTCTAAGTTTGTCTTCCGTCAAATTTAGTAGAACTTTTTCGAGGATTCTTGCAATAACTGTAGCGAGAGATATAGTAGTAATTGAAAGAGGCAAAACGTCAACTGATAATATGATAAAAGAATATTTTTTAATGATCAGTTAAATTTGTATAGTAGTCCAATATTAGGTATATTTCCCGTAAACTCATAAAATTTCACATTATTCTTTAATCACCTTGATGTCAGTTGATGTTTTTCCTATTTCATTCAAAATATATGACCAATTGTGACCCATTGAGCCATATTAAATGTTTTGGTACTAACAAAAATTATGCACGCAAATAAATTACCATGGATTTTATTAAAATATTTAAAATTTATCTACAAAATAAAAAAAAAACAATATTTATGATTGTCTGAAATGCTCAAAAACACGTGTCATGCAACACCTGATTTAAAACATTAAAGAATAAAATTAAATTGAATATTGCTAATTTATTTTAACTGTAATTTAGATACATGTGAATGACTATATTGACTGAATCATTCAATTCTTTTTTTTTTATATGTTGTTGCAAAAATGCGTACTTAGTTTTAAAATACTCTGCAGCTTACAGCCGACTATGAAAGCTGTTGTAAAAAGTCACGTTTAACATAAAAAATGTTAGCGGAGGGTTTAGGGATGGGAAGGAGGCGGTAGGTATATTCTTCCCTTGAAGGGTTTCGTATTTCTTGTACGGACCACTGACATTTTATCCACAGGCGTTTTTATTGTTGATAAATATTTAAGCGATCCATCTAGCATTCCCTCCTGTTCGTAATTTCGAGGAATAATTTTACGATCGTGGACACGCGTAATTTATCCTCTGGGACAGCCCCCTCCCCTTCTCTTCCCCGAAACTGTCATGTTTGAAGTACTACAGACCTCCCCTCCACGCTGTTATGCTTTATCACATCTTTAGAACATGGGAATCATGAAGTGCCTTGCTCAGTTGCTTACAAGTAAATCATACGGCGGTTACCGCGGCCACTCCTTGGACAATATTGATAAGTCTGTCGATGTTATCCCTAATTAAGGTTGGTGACTTTTTTCAACAAAATTGAATTGAATGAGGAGGTTGAGTAAGCATTTTTTTTGTTTTTAAAAAAAAATTCACATTGATTCAATAATCAATATAAAATTTATGCATAAATCTTTAATAGGTTAATTGTAATTTATCCAAGGAATCGTACATTGCGTAAATAAATTCTAAAATAAATCGTAACCAAATTCCATGGTGTAAACTTAAAAGCAGAAAACCTGTACTTATGCTAGAACTCGAAACGTTTTCGGATAGTGAGCTCGGACAACTTTCACAATATTTTTTTTTTTGTTTTTTAATCTATCTGGTTTCAGCACGATACGTTACTTACGTCATGATACTCTTCTAGTTATTATATTTTAAAATAGTCATTTAACTGTCATAAACTTGAATAAATCGACTGTTTTTTTGCGTGTTCGATAAAACTTGGGTGAAGCCCAAATCAAATTATTTTTTGAAATAAGTAATGAGTACATAATTTTCAAGAAGATTGTAAATATATCCGCCCATCTAAATGTTGTTTCTGTTGCTAAAAACTGTTATGATAGATTGGCATGAAAAAAAGCATCTAAAAATCTTACTTCTGAGAGTAAAAGACATCAAAACCGCATTTCGGACTTACTCATCAAAACTGAAATTGCCATCCCCGTGGCTGTTGCGTAATTGAGAAACTTGGCGAAATAAAAGTGGTAGTTGAAGAAGCGAACCCAAAATATGGTTTAAGAACGTGAGTGGCCTCACCTCCCTTCTCATGCCCCTAGACCTCCGTAGTATCCCTCAACCTATACCTTAATTTCACATAACCTACTTATCGCTCTTTTCTATGGAGAAATAGTAAATTATAGCGTTGTGACCGCTTTGAAAGAACTGCTTCAAAGAACTACTTCTTTTGGCAACAGTTCGTACTTCATTCATTGTCCATTGAACAAATACTTAAATTGAAGTCGGTAGTTCATTATAGCGTTCATTCATTTTAATAACTTCATTTTATTGAAAAAATATTTCAATTGAAGGTGGTAGTTCATTTTAGCCTTCATTCATTTCATTGTAGCTTTCATTCATTTCATTTCAATAACTTCATTTTACTGAACCAAAACTTCAATTGAAGTTGGTAGTTCATTTTAGCTTTCATTCATTTCATTCCATTGAAAGAAGTACTTCAATTTGAAGCAGTACGTTGTGAAGGCATTGACATTTCAAAATGAAGGAACCAGACCCAGTTCCTACGTTTTGAAATGTCTACCGACTAGTACGTGATTTTTGTGGTGAGGAACCGGTTTCAGTGCTTTTCACTTTGAAATTTCTACCGATTAGCATGTGCTTTTCTTCTGCGAGGAACCAGTTCCAGTTCTTTTGGTTTTCAAAACTCTACCGAAGTTTTTCCCAACGCTAGTAAATTATAATCACTATTGCCGTAATATACATATTACAGTACAAGTAAAAAATGCATTTTTTTTCGCAATATTACAAAGTTTTAAGATACTTTAAGGAAAACATGTTTATTTGTGCATATGAAAAAAATGCGTTTTTAATATGTAATAAAAAAAATGTACTATCTTATAGAATCACCCCACAAAGCTACTGCAATTTACCCCCCAGACATCTTGTAATATTTTTAATACGGAATATTTTTATAAGTATGTAGGTTGTACAAAAAATGTGTATTTTATATAAAACTGAAATAACCCTCTACAAATCACATGTGCGCCCCGCTGTTGAATTTGGTAGCCACCCTTGGTTTGGAGCCCCAAAATACCTGTAAAATAAACTTGGTTTTGATGGAAACATGTTGTCTGTTTGATAGTTTCCCCTATCTTAACAAACGGCTTGCAATCTTTCAAACGCGCGTCCAACACGTGTACACTCTTGACATTCGCCACATAAGAACGGGTCATTTCTACGACTCGTTTTTGTGTTCAACAGCTTGACTGTGGAATGATTAGCCGGCTTCTGTGTTTCCTCCCTCGAAGTTTCCTCAAAGGTGACATAGGCCTTGGGAAAAAATTTGCCTACAGTGCCTAGTATGTGGAGGATACTTAAAATATAATTATATCTTATAGCGCTATTTTGTAAAATATAACCTCAATGGCTCTGAAAGTAGATAACTACTAACTCTATCGATTATGATCGAGTATAATATTAAGTGTTATATCTAGTATAATATCTGATTCTTGAAAAATTGGTATATACAAACATAACATGAATCATAAAAATAAATAAAAACCTTAGAAAACAGATTTCTTTGAGGTGGTAAAGTAAATTATAGTGATTTTTTTTGTAACTATTTGTTAAATAACATCAAATGTTAATCACAATTGAATTTTAGATTAAATGACATGTACAAATAAAAGCTTTGTCTTAATTTGTTTGAAAAAATTATTAATTTTTGCAACAACCAGACTGAGATATTCTTCCAACTAATTAATGTTGTTATTGCAAAAAAACAATCCTCACCCTAAATCAAAGCCAAATGCAATTCTAATAATTTTACCAAGAGGCTTTCTGAACACCACCCTGAATCCTTCTTCTCTACCATATAACCCCTTAAACACCCCCCTAAACCTCTTTAACACCTTTCACACCCCCATATCTCTTGGGCGCCCGGTGCCGTCACCAGCGGCCCAAGAAATCCACCTAATGACGTCATACATATAAGAATCCTCATAAAACCGTTGAGCGCCGGCTGGCTAATCAGACAGTGACGCGGCTTACGGCCGACCAATCAATTATGCATGCAATTCGTCGGCCATCAGTCTTCCTTATTGCGAGGTTCTCGGTACTTCCTAGATCCTGGTATTGCCCACCCCGAGGTAGGTCGTGCTCCTATGGTTGAATGGCCTAAGCAGAGATAGTTTGTTATTTTCCCTTTCAAACATGCGCTCAAATGATTAACATTTGTCTAGAGAAAATTAGCTGATTTTCAATTAAATTAATTTTAATATTGCAGAAATTTAACCGCTTAAGAGACAAAATATAAATTAGAGTCACACTAGGAAAGTATCTTATTAGCAGAATTAATGTTTTTATCCATTTTGTCATCGAACGTGAATGAAAGAGTAACTTAATTTTTAAGTAATGAAAATGAAATAATAACTTTGTCTAAAGATTTAATTTTATTTTTTAAGACCGACCAGTTTCGCTTAGACTAAGCATCATCAGAGCACAAAAATAAACTAAAATAAACGTAAAAATAAATAAATTAAACGTGTTCTTATACAAAGTTATTATATCATTTTAATTAAAAATGTCAAACCACAAAGTGATTGATTTCTACGAAAATATAATTTTTAAGTCCTGGAAAAACTTTAACATAAGTGGCTTTAATTTTTAATTGATTTGTAAGCGTTCATATCATAATTAACACTTTCATTGCAATACCCGATGTTGAGAATAAAAGTAACACACCTTGATTTATAATTATTATGACAAGTTTAATTGCAGCTTCAATGCAAGTCTGTTATCATCATCTAGTGAAATAACTACAAAAAAATAAATATTTTCACTAAAATGATTTATTTTGAGCGGTTTTTAAACATTAAATAATAAATTGACGGAAAATGTCATATCGTCGCTATAAAGATAAAAAGGCTTGAGCGACACTTTGGTCAAAAATGAGTTAACAAAACTATGAATGCATCATAATGGTAGAGTTGTTCATACAAACATAAAATATTGATTGCTGAATTTTCACTTTTTGAAATTAAATGAAAATGTTTACTGCTGATTTTTCATCCATTATGCAGAAATTAATATTTTTCGATAGAGGTTTACATTTCAAAAATGCTTTATAAAAATTCGAATTTGCTCTCTTACGATCTTTCCCCGTTGACGATTATTTACGAACAGGTTGTACATAAATCAGAACGGAAATAACAGAACCAAATAATCCGCATCCGCACTTACCACCCCCCTTTTATTGCAAAACCCGAGGCGAACGCGACTCCTACAAATCGAATTATCTGCCCGTAAACAGAATGAACTTCATAAATCGTCAAACATATAAACCACGCTTAAAGGACGTGCATCAAAAAACTTTTAAATTGTCCCTTTTGTCAATGGGGAACTCTATGCTATTTTTATTTCACACCCAACGACCTAATCTGTCGGGCTAAGTGCCGCAGAAGAGTTAAGCGTCGCATGGCGTCATATTCTCACGTCAGTTGCGAATGTTCTTGTCCGGTGACATCCCGGGAAGTACATACGACGTCAGAACTCGTCCGGAGCGTTTAGATATGTTGTAGAAAAGATCGATTCATTAATAATATTGTACGAATTACCAAGTGGAATAAAACTTCTATGTGTATTCTGAATTGTTTTTTCATTGGTCTGTATGTATACATTTCTTAGATACTATTTCATACTATTTTTCATAGCATTTCATTATATATATACAGGACAATGTGAAATTTTGAAAATTTTATTTATATAAAACCCAAACATCCCAACCTCGGGAAAGAATAAGTATTTATGCGTTTTAAGAAACCCACACTGCAAGAGGGGGACACGTAAAATGCGATACAGCCGAGCTGTCTAGCCCAAGAACGAGCCGTTAATTAACCCGTTCCTGAGAGATTAATATCTAGCACTATCCATTGAAAATCCGGTAGAAGAAAATACGGTTTATTTGCCGTTTTTACTTAATCCACTTATTGCAGCTCATCTTGTATTGTGTATCTAACGGTGTATCCGTTTTATTTTTTTTATTTATTGTGAAATTTTTGATTGGACTCCTACATAAACAACATTACAAAAAAACTCATCGAGCTCATGTTCTTCTTGAAACATACGCAATATTCTCAACAAAAATGTATGTATAAAGTATACTGTGCCCTTTGCCAATCACGTATAAAATATGGAATTATTGTAAGGGGTTCTGCCTCAAACACCCACATGAATCCGCTGAGTTTTCCGTTCTTTATAGTGTTCCCCAAGGGTCAATTTTAGGTCCACTTCTCTGAACACATCTTTTGGACAGAAAAACCACCATGCTGACAAATTATATAATGCCCTCCCAAATTATATTAGAGATGCCACGGAGATGCAAATTTTCAAGAGCAACATAAAAATGTGGATAAATAACCATGAATACAAGGAAGTTTCAAGTCAACATAGAACCAACGCAGCAACCTACAGTCCACCTCGGAACAGGAATCTCTAGTAAGGAAGACTGTGTATAAAATATTATTATTTCAACATATCTATTACAAAATGTCATATATTACAGTAAAATTATCTTGCATAGTGTTTAATAAAATATTTAAAAAAACGAAGCGCAACTTTCGTATAACGCCTTATGTAGAAGGAAATTCAAAAAGGAAACTGACTCAAATAGTCTTTTTTTTTTTTTAATATACGTTATTATTTTGTTAACACATACAGTTTCAATTTTGAGCTTACAGTAGTAGAATTAATTCATTTCTTTATTTGTAGATTTAAAAAAATATTTATACTGATGGAATTCATTTTGCATCAAACATAAAATAAAGGAATGGCAAAGACGCCATTTTGGAGTTATTATTCCTCACGCCAACGTCATTATTATTCATTGTGTCTCAGTCATAAAAATGATGGTAAAAATATGACATGGATCTAGCTGAGGTTATCGGGTCATTAAGGCTCATAATAAAGAGCAGGATTTGATGGCCTTGTATAGACAATATGTAGCGGAAACTAAGTACTGCCAGGGAATTGTACACCGTATTACCGATGAGTTTATTATTCAGTATTTATGTGTCATCGCATAAATCACTTCCGATTTAAAACGGGAAAACATTTTACGATCAAATATACCACTGATTTTCAAAGGGTAATTTGAAGCATTATAATTTGTTAATCTATTCAATAATACTCATGTGGCCATTTTTTTTGATAACATTATTTTTAATTCTTTCTAAATAATACATTTTGTTTTCTAATTGTTTTCTGAAAAGGTAAACTATTTGTCATATCATCTGATTAGCCTTAAAAAACATGTCGGAAAACAAAACCTTTTTGGCAGAGCTTCCCAATATTTGACATTTATAGGCCATTAAAACATTTTTACTGTAAGACAAAGGAAATTCAAGACATGGGTACAAGAAAAACGTATGTGAAACTTCATTCTGAGAAAACAGCTCTGAGAAACTCAACATTTATCTTTTAATTATTTATTTATTTCAATTCAAACGCATGAAGGTTATACGCTTTTCTTGCGTGAAAAGGATGAAAAAAAATAATGTACCGGACATAGTCATAAAACCGAATCAGTAATGAACATATCATTTTTAAAAGCCTGGCTCCGATTTGCTGGTCTTCTGACCATTAGCATGACTTAACTGAGTTTCAAAACAAAGGATATTTTTTAACCGTTCTGCACTTTCTGAAGTCAAATACTTTGCGATTCAATTAATTTTTTTTTCTTGGCTGGCTTCATTACTACTAGCCCAATTCCTTTCAGATTTAATGCTACCTCTTTTGGTAGAGTTAGTACATCACGTTTAAATAAATAAAATTTCATAAAACGATTGAAATTCAAATACATCACCAACTGCTGCATCAGATATAAATGCAATATCTCGGGTATTTAGATATTTATTTATCTATGAAATAAAAATATATACAGGAACGAACACACGGTGTTTGTATTTTTCTTAGTATTTGTTTCCAATAAACAATGAAATTTGAATCATTGTAATGGCAATGCAAATTAATTACATGCATAGAGCAACATGAGTTTATGTAGAATTCTCTACCACTTTTGTTTTGGCACGCTTTTTTTATCCTACATAATAAAATTCTTTATTTAATTATAACTTGTAACTGTCGCTAGAGCTTGACGCCATTTTGAATGACATTAAAAGTTTTGTGCAAGAAAAACGGACCAACTAGTCACAAAACTAAGCTACACACTCTCATTTTTTATAAGTTTTTAAATATTTCTCGAACTATTATGATAAAGCAGGAACCGTCGAAGATAATAAGCCATTTTACTCAAAAATGGCGAATAATCACGCTCTCATTATATCCATGTCTTCAATTATACTTACAGTGGGTGGAATCAGTCTAGAGAATTTACTGCATTCTCCGGAATACCACAGGAATCAAATTTAGGGCCTCTTCTGTTCTTGATATTAATCAATGACCTATAAGAGTGCATCGAACATCCAACTTGCCTGCTTTTTGCCGACGATCTGAACTTGCTCATGAGGATTTGCACCGGCGAAGATTGTATTAAATTACAACTAGGCTTAAATGCAATAACTACGTGGGCTGACGAAAATAAATTATATTTTAACACAAAAAAATGTGTATCTATGACATATACGCGCTCAAAAAATGCTATCAAATTTAACTATAAAATAGGGAATGATTTATTGTCATCTATAAGGTCGATCAAAGACCTAGGAGTAGTCTTTGATCCCAAACTTACGTTTTCAGACCATATATTGCAGTTATCCACATCGTGCTACAGACTGGTAGGGTTTGTTATAAGGTCTAACAAACAATTTACCAAACCTGCAGCGATGACTTCTATGTTTAACTGCATTGTAAGGTCCAAACTAGAGTACGCCTCTGCTGTATGGGCCCCATACCAAAATAAATATATACAATTATTGGAACAGATCCAAACAAAGTTTCTCAGATATTTGTAAATGAGAATCCACGGCGAGTACCGAAAATGAATGCATCATAAAGATTTGCTCTCCGATACGCTTTATCAAAGTTTCCAGTCGAGAAGGAGTGGGGCCCTTGCAGTAACAGCGTACAAAATATTAATTAATTTGATTGACAATCCATACCTCCTGGAATGTTATAAGTTGTTTGTGCCAAACAACTACTGCCAGGGGCGACATCACGATCTGCTGTGCATTTCACATGGCAGAACAGACGTGTTGCCTCAGCACAGCATGACACGGGGTATGGTACTACTAAATAACATGTCTCTTGATATCTTCAACGTAAACCTTGAAGATTTCAAGAGGCATGTTAAAAATATCTCTTAATTTACTTTTGTTACTTTCTTGTGTTTTGTAAATGGACATATACAGTCTGTAATACACAAAAAAATATAAAAAAATTAAGAAGCTTTTAGAAAAAACCAACAAACACGTTATCTTTTACAATAATATTAATAAAGAAACACATACCCATTTGTTTCTATACAAGATTTATTCCAGTGAACGACAACTTTTATAATTGTATTTGTAGGTATATTTCACTTCACCCTTAGTTGAGAGAGAAATGTAAAGAAAAGGAGTTATATTTAATACATATTTAAATTAATGTTCCCAGTTGTAGTATTCAGTTGATTTTGAGGGAAGAACTTTGTAAAAATTTGAAAGGAAAATAAATAACGATTATATCTGTTCAATCCATCGCTTTTTCACAGATGCAAAGTTCATGTTATATTTCGAGCAGTTTATTATGACTTAAACTATAAAATTACGCAGTAGAAGGTCATGTCGAAATTGATTTTTAAACCAATATCTTAATCAGTGTTTAAGAACGTATAAAAAAAGTCTCGAATAACATTGTTAAGCCAAACATAAAATATTTTTTTACGGATAACAAGTTCTAAGAAAGTTTCCCACAATCAGTGCCTTTTCTGCTATCGATTAACGATTAGCCGTAATGAAGCAAAAATATTAAAATGAGGGGATTTTTCTTTAAAAATCATCGATATCACCCCTGTCTCCTCTTCCCGAGGGAGGGTGGGGTATTAACTGAAGCCGCGGAGTGGCGGCAAACTGAGGAGAAAAGTCACAAAAAACTTTACGACTCTTGTTTTAGTGTTCAGGCGGCCCGCTGCCCCCCCTACCCCCCTGGCAGGGTAGCACGGGGCAGGTCGGGATGTCACAAAACAAAACGGCCGCAGAATATTTTATAGTATTTCAATTACAGTTTTACAGCCGCGCCACTGCGCGTCCATCTCTCCGCAGGAGCGCGGAGACTAGGTACGTACACACAACACGACTATAATAAATTTCTAATGGAAATTGAGACAAACAAGAAACTGTTAGAATTACAAAAAATATATATTCCACGAAATGTGTGTTTACGACTTGACCTTGTGATCATTGGTTTGATTGTTGTAAACAATAATTGTACAATGTGTCATGTAACCTTTCACTTATAAACTTATTTTCAATATTCCACAGAGGAGCAGTGTTTCATGTATTAATGTAATCAAGATGACAGGGTTATTGTAAAAAAATGAAGGTATATTTTAAATAATATCATTGGTGACAACAGTTGGTTTTTCTGCGGGGTTGCCACGTTTTTTGTGTGCAAAATTTCAATTTAAACCTCAGCACTCAAAAATGGCACTATACCTCACTTTGTAGCATTCTACTACAGATGGTTTATCTGAAAACATTCTACGTGTAGTTGGGAAAATGTCTAGAGTTTCTAGTAAATATTTTGTTTTTAACTGCAATCTTTTAAATTCTATGAATAACAGACTAAAATGTCAAGAAATGGTGCAGTTTTAAAAGACGTAAAAGAATTTCGAACGTTTTACCTAAAATTACAGTCTGCATTTCACAGTGAATTAAATAGTTTATTGGTTAAAAGTTGTATTCACTAGGAACCTTAGGCATTTTCTTAATTACGTGTATAGAATTAGCAGATAAATCATGTATCGTTTTGATTGTACTAGAAAGCCAAAAAAATGTTTTTTTTCGGTGCAGACACTTACTATAAAAAAAAAATTTGTGGCCTATTAGCGTAATATAAAAAATAACTATAAAGAATCATATGATACTTAGTGAGTATCGCTTAAGTGAGAGATCAGCATCCAGCATCTAGAAAAAAAAGTAGTCTTTCGAAACCTTTTCTTTCCACCCTGTTTCCCCACGTCTCAATTTCCTGCAGCTTAATAAAATTCCTTAATTAATTACATAATTATACTTTCACCAGGTAGTGGGATTGTAAGGTGTCAAATAAACGGTGTTCTTCGAATGATACAAAAAATAAAATCATCATAATAAAAAAAACAAAAATCTTTTTCCACAGTTTTACAGTGCCAAGCTTTTTTAGTGTTTTTATTAGTTTTGTCTCATATTACGAGAGTGATTTGTTAGGCCGCGCGCGTCCTTTTTAATAAAAAAGTTTCAATTTGAATGTTCCCTCGTCCTTGACCCGCTGTTCCTTTTGCTGTGGCGTCTTTAAAATTTTTGTGTAAAAGTTCGCGTGGTGTAAAAGAGTCGCACGTGTAAGGAATATCTTCTGCGAGACAAGTGGCACCAGCCTGGCTGTACCTTCCAAGCTGAACCACCCCAGTTATGAATAAAAACATTTTTAATAGGTGGGATTATGATTGAAGGATTTTAGTTGAAGAGCGGCAGAGTACCAAGAGTATTGGATTTGAGTGAACTTACGGGTTTTAAAACCAAATTTGCAAAAAATGGTCAGCTGGATAAATCACGGAAAACACCAGATTTATATATATTTATTTAGGAATTAATTTTAAAATAGTGCATAAATAAATATTATTACATAAATGTTCTAATACAACCCTTAAATTAATATTTCTCAGCATAAATTCATAACATATTTTCTTAGCTTTATTTTTATTTTTTCCAATATTTTCCTCTAATTTAATATTATTTGGTAATTCATCAAATATCTTTATTGCTCCGTACATCAATGACTTTTTACATAAATACCAAAACAAATCTGCTGGGTGAAAATGAAAATTTTATCCACACTGAACCCAACAAGTCATTGAGTCCGGCCCATTTGAACTTTATCGAATTTTTATAAATGAATAATCTAGTACAGTAAAACCCTCAAAGTAATATTGATAATCGTATTCTTGACTTAGCTCTAAGCGATGTAGCACTAAAAATGTCTCACAATCACTCATAACTCATTAGTAGTAGGAGACGTTTATTTTTGAACAATCATAATCTTAATTATTTAAAACATATATTAAAAACCTTTAAACTTATATAAATCAAATGTTACAATCCAGACCAGCGGACATTCAATCATTGAAATCATTGAAAGTTATTAAAAGAAGTGTGCATAACTCAACCTGTTTAATATAATTATCCACCATGGTATACAACGAAATGAAATAAAATAAAATATTTCTTAAAAATATTAAAAACACACAAAAAATCCACATTTAAAATAAGACCATAACAAAATGTAGCACAAGTTAATCAATTGACAAAAGCACGGTTTTTTAAATATGGAAAATAGGCTATGTTACACTAATACATACAAAAAATAATGTTAAAAACTAAGGTCTAATTTCTAAATAAACATTTTTTAGTAAGAATAGAAAAAATTTACATTAAAATTAAAGTTCACAACACAATCATAAAACGAAAAAGCTATAATACATTCCCTTGCAAGAGGCAGAAGTGAATGAAGTAATCTTATTCTACTTACCGAATTCGTGGTCGAGCACACGGACAACCGCACTCAAGAAGACGCATAACTTTGCCAAGGCATTTGATAAAATTAATCAAAAATACCACTATTATAATTTTGGTCAATAGTTATAGTCGTGATTTATTTAAATAGTTTGTATCTTATAAACATATGTAATAGATCACAGGCTGCGGTAATGGAGGGCTTTAAACCAGATCTCAACGAAATTTTCTCTGGCATCCAAAAGGGTTCTAATTTTGGACCAATTTGGTAAATTTATTTAATACATAAATGTTTTGTTAATGTTGTAAAATATTCTCGAATAAAATTATTTTCCAATGACGTTAAGCTATACAAAAGCCACTTACATATGTTAACGATTTTATCAACTAACAACACGATTTAAACAGCGAAGCGAATTATTTTTTTATTGTTTCAAAATTTCACCATGTTACCTTTTCCAGAAATAAAATTGAAAAAGATTTAACTACTTCTTAAATGACCACAATATTGCAGCAGTCTCAGATAACCTACGAATACAAGAAATCTCGAACGAAGCTGCTAAAATGTTAGGTTTCATGATCAGAAACCCAGATCTTTACAAAAACATCAATACTATCAATTATCTATACAAAGCCTATGTTCAGAATTATCTGTAATTTGAATCTGAATCATCAGTTACATTGACAGAGTCGGAAGAATTTAAAACATATTCTTTACACCCTTTAGTTACGGATCATTTGTACGATTTAATAAATACGCAAAGGCAGATTCGTACATTGTAATTGGTTCACTGAGTGCACGAAAGTATTGCATAAATGCATTATTTTTGTATAAATAGTGAACAATAATATGCAATACCCGGAATTGTTAAATAAAATTCAACTCTATGTTCCTGCGCGTTCCACACGTTTCCGTGTCCTATTCAAAGTGAATTATTACAATATAAATTGCAAAAAAAATTCTTACTTGATACAACCAATGGTCGGTAAATTTAATCAATGACGGCCTTGGTGGTCGATAGGATAGAATCCTTGACTACAAATTCAGAGGTCACGATATTTTACAATTAATTCATAAAAAAAATAATGCATACTATATTTGCGACCCGTTCCAGAATGGAAGAACCTCTCAGTATCGCCCTACTGAAAAACCACCATTCAGAATCGAAACGTTGCTTGAAATGGCTTAAGCCTTGTTTGGTGACCAGATTTAAATAAGCAGGTATTTCCCCACCTTCCACTTTAACATCTCCTTCCCCTCCCAACTACCTTCAGCCTCACAACATATCCCGAGATTGAGAATGTCATAGTCCCACTGGCTCCAGACGGTTGAGAGCAGTTGGAATTCTGGTACAAAACTCACATTAAAATAAATGTATGCGTTTCATGCGGATATCTCAATTTGCCACCTTAATTACTACAAAAAACTACATTTGTTATTTGTCAGTGATTTTCGTACGTCGTTTGTATGTATAGTTGTTACCTATGAGAAAAAAATGTACATTTTAACGTACGTATTTACAAAGGAAATTGGACATATTTAAATCTTCGTTTAAACTGTTGATTTTCCAAAAACAAAGTAGTGCTTGATTTTTGCTGGTCACTATTTTGATGTTTGTAAAATTGACGTAACGATGACAGCACCGTCACTAACTCCGAAGAATCGGTATCCTGAAAGCTGTGTTTATGCTATTTCTCCCCTTTTTAAGGATATCCCCTCACCCTTAACCCTGGAGTCACCTGGATCCTGTATCAGCCGGCGAAACGTCCCACGCTACTTTAACGGCCCTGCATGCGTCGGCGATATTGCTTCTTTCCGATACTTTTTCCGGCGACACTTTCCCGGGGCCTCTCCGTGACGGCAGCAGACGCTGAAAATTTAAAAACAGTAACGCATGCCGCCGAATTTCCATTTTCCATTCCCGCCTAATGTCACGCCGCCCTGCAGCGCACGGACGACATCAGAACGGCCGCATTGAGGGCTGGATACGCTCGAGACAATACAGGGACACGGTACAAGGGTACATACGGCGTCCGTATGTTAAACAGGACGGAACCAAGGATTTGGGTTCGTTTCAAGAAAATAAAATAATATTAGCAAAAATGTTTCTCAATGTTTGTAGAGCTTGTTGCTATATGATTGTACTCTAAAAACATCTTGGATTTTAAACATACTCAACAAAACATACTCATACAAAAATATCATCAGTTGGGTAATACAAAATATCTGAAGTAGCAAAAGCCAACCGATAAATTTGTAGTCTTTTCTGTCTGGATTTTCTAGATCAACGCACCATTTTTTAATTCGTTATGTCATTTACACCATGACCTTTGGAATATTCCTATTACTGACAAATTATAAGACAGAACGCTGTATTGTTTGATCAATTATGGAATGATTTGCCGGCCTCTGCGTTTTCTCCCTCCTGGGACAAAGATTTTTTTCAAGACCCATGGTTTTCATTTCCAAACCTCCATAAACCATCCCCGAAGGTGACATACCTACTTAGGGAAACGATTTAAAAAAATTCCAATTATTGCACATTATTTTGCATGAATTATCGAAGCATGATATTGCATTTACAGTGGCTTCTGATACTTTTGCAACAGACTGTAAAGTAACTACTAAAATATTAGCTTTAGTGTAACTTTAATACCGTTTATTTGTAACCTTGTCTTTACACACAGGTGAGACACGTTGCGTAGCGAATGTATTTTTTTTGATATTCCTTAGAAACAGGGTGATCTGCCTAGCTTAGAGCCTAGAAACTAAAATCGACCGAACAAAACATAGTAGCACTTGTACACATTTTAAAATAGTACAATTATTATAATAAACATACTAACTATTGTGTTATTTTCTCAAAAATCGTTTGTACCCATGTTATAATAAATAAATAAAATTAAAATGACGATATTAATTGTCTAACACAGGTTTTAGAAAATAAGAAAGTCAATTTTTTTCAAATAAATATGTAAAAGGAAAATAAATAAAACGAAGATTTCCATCAAACGAAAAATACTGGTATTCAATAAAAGGCTTAAAGGTTAAAATGACAAAAACATTTTTACGAAAAAATAATATTTCGGTTCTTGTTTGGTCGTGAATATGAGTATTTCATAATAATTCTTTAATTCTTTCATTTCTTCGTTCCACAATTTATTGAAATATTGATAGACTTCCTGTGATTATTTTATTTCCTGTGCATTTTTTTCAGGAGTCTTGTAACGTCTACAGATATATTTGGGACCAAAATTCCACTCTGATAGATATGTGATCGAATTTCGGAAGTGGCGGGGAAACGGAACCGCTGCCGAGTGTATGGCGATGGAACGACTTTGTATCGTTATGCGAAAATACTCCCAGGATATATGGAACGTAACGCGGAATGAATTGAATGAAACATTTTGCTTGCGCGTGCAGAAAATAGTCATTTTACCAGAAAACAATATTGCCATAGTGTGTCCCATTTGCAATTTTCAAACGTGAAGGAAAGCAGATTTTAAATTGTCTGCAGTGCTTTGAAAATCTCACCGACAAAGAAAATAATTTTGTTTAATGAATTTTTTTCCTGCTGCACTGCTTGAAGACTTTGGCTTCCCTCAATTCGAAATATTATTTATTTACGCCTCGTAAGTATTAAACGACGTACTAAATATATCAACAATATCGGAGTATTTGTTTAAAATGTTAAGAGTTCGTCGTATAGAACTGTAATATAGTGAGGTTGAACTAGAATTGTCACAATAATATGGTAGGTACTGCCTTGTAACTGTCTTGCCAGGAACATTAAATGTAAGTAGTAAAATAGTTCAGGTCTGTCAATCCATTGAATTTTTTATTTTATAAAAGCAAGTTAAGTCGGTAATTACTCTACGTTCAGATAATTTTAATAAATTACGGTGACAAAGAAGATAATCATAATTGATACGAGTATATTCCCTTTTTATGAAGCAGTATAAATTTCACTAGTCTTCCGTAAGACTCTAGAAGATTTACCCAGAGATTCTGTTTTAAATAAACCATGTATGTGGTATTTTGATGTTATTTTGTAAGTAATCTGAACACCTTCGTTAAAATGCATTTTACATGATGTGGCTGTGCACTGGTGCAATCAAGTCATCAATGAAAATTAAAAAAAAAAATAACAATCCAATTTAAAAGCATGTAGTAATTACGTTATAAAATATTTCAAACATATTTGTGTTTTACAGTTCATGGCTTTTGACAAATATTTGTTTAATCATAAGTATATTTGTCTTATAATTAACACCTTGTATTTTTTGGAGAATTGATTGGAAAAAAAACATTGTATTGTGTATGTGACCGGTCGGTAGCTGAGTGGACAAACGCGTCGGATTCCCACCCGGGCGTCGTGCGTTCAATTCCTCTGCTGGCTAAGTCCTCCATCATTGCACAAGCAACATCTTCCGCTTCTTATGATGGCAGTAGGAGTTTTTTTTTAACTATTGTCAGGTTATTCGTAACCCGGGAATTTTTGTTTTTCTTTTTTAAAAAAGATTAAAAAGTGTTTAAAGAACAAACATGTTAGAATTCTAAAACACCGAAATTCTTGTAGATTTTGTTCACTTTTCAAATCTGGACTTTTAAAACCACAAATTCTTAAATAAGTGAAATTTTATAAAGTGAATCTCTATTTGCTCCCAAAAGTACGCTCTCACCATGTGTTTTTTCAACTTGAGAAGTTGATTTTTCTGTGTTTACGTAATATTAAGAAGAAACCTCAAACTTGAAACTTAAATTATCCCTATTAAAATTGAGACCTTCATAAAGTTTTAAAATAAATTGATTAATCAAATTTATTTTAAACATTTATAGAAAATTTGTTTTTTACTGTCTTCGTCTTTATTTGGGCAGTATAGCTGGGTAATAAATGCAGGATTTATAATTGAAAATGCTGCTTCTCCCTTGTGGCTGGGAAATATTATATATAGTTTCGACCCTTCATGTGATTGCATTCCTAAATGTACTATGAGCAAACCGTTTGAAGTCTCTTGGATGCACCATATTATCATTCCTTACTTGTCAAAAGCTAGTATACTCGTATATTCAAATGCCCATCAGGGCTTTGATAAGAAAGTCAAAGGTAAAATACAACGATATCTGTGCATGCTCGAAATATCTTTAAAAAATGCTGGAAATGTGTGTTATTGTTATAGGTATCGCAGCCATAGTTGAACCAAAACAGCACTCACACAGATGCATCGCTTTCACACAGCGTGTTTTAAACTTGTTTTATTCATTATTACTTTACTCATAAAAGGAAATTCCAAGAAGGGAAAAAAGTTAATTTTTAATATAATAAATAGAACACCCTGGAATACTTTTTATCATATTTTAATGTTATATTTTCGAACTTGTAACAACAAGTGTTGTTCGAACTTGTAACTTTCTCGCTAAAAACAATAATCAGGCGTAAGAAAAAAAGGCTGTTCCTCAGTGACATTTTGGAAGAACATCACTCTGTGAAGATAATACATATGCACCAATACACACAATCTCTAATTTGTGTTAGTTGGGTCACCTATGATTGTGTGACTTATACCAGCTATCGTAATGCCAGCGAAATATTTTACTGTAAACGACAGAATGTTTAAGTGAGTTTTAGCTAATTCTTAATAATAATATTAAAGAGCGCTTCTGAGTGATATTTCACCAAAAGTGCACTTTAAATTTAAAAAAAATATTTATGTTAAAACGTTCAATTGAAAATTTACCCTGATTTTAATGAGGATAAAAAAAAACACAAATAAGTATTCAACTCTTTTATTTTAAAAATATATTTACATCCAGTCTTTAGTAGATCAATTCCGTAAAATTACAGGTTTCTTCTACTATAAACTAATATAATTTATAAATATATGAAAACTTTTATTTAATGATACGTTTTAGAACATTTATAAGGCACGTATCACTGTTTTGCTAGCTACGTATGTATTCGTTTAAAATGAACGGTAGATCTCGACGATGCACTCTCTATTTTTAGCCAGAGTGCAAAATAGAAACCTTTTCACCGAGGAGTTGAAGAGGAAAGACGAAATGTAGCGGAATCAGCGTCTGGACGAGGAAGAGGTAATTGTATTAAACTACCGGCTGCCGTTGGGGTATTATACAAACCAATTTGTTCATCCCTTT
The DNA here is from genome assembly GCA_022651775.1 of Drusus annulatus. Lineage (NCBI taxonomy): Eukaryota > Metazoa > Arthropoda > Insecta > Trichoptera > Limnephilidae > Drusus > Drusus annulatus. The sequence continues at coordinate 218,642 of JAGWCC010000606.1, read as the reverse complement.
GCTTGGAAAAAATGTTATCTTATTCTTTCTTCGTGTTTCATCTGTGAATAAATTAATGTTTCATACTATGCGAGTGTTTATTTCCATCCTTAAATTTTATACTGGCATCCTTTAGTACAGTGCTTCGCAACCTTTTCTCACCTACGACACACCAAAATTCTTCCTAGAATTCCGCGGCACACCAAAAGCTAAGATATAAAGGTATTAAATTGATATAAAATTTTACAATAATTTTTAGCTTTTTATTTGAAAAGTATACATACATATTTTTTTTTTTTTTTTTAAATAGTTTATTCCAGATCTATAATAATATATAACATATAACTATAACATATTTATTTTTACGCAATATTAATAATTATTATAAATTCTTGATCACGGATGTTTCTTCCGCCAACCCTTTAAATTATTAGTATCTAATAATGTTAGAATTCGTTGTTTTTTTATATTCCATTGAAGCGAACGCTTGGGTTTAGAGGTGGAGTGAGCATTATGATATCTTATGATTAATTCTTTATTTTTTAACAATTTTCACGTTTATGCCATTAGTGTTTAGTGACATTATTCATGTTTTTTTGTAAATACATCTATTTGAATTTGAATTTCGGTTTCGTTTTCGTTTTCGAATTTGATCGCGGCATACCTGTATCCAGCTCACGGCACACCAGTGTGCCACGGCACACCGGTTGCGGAGCACTGCTTTAGTACAGTACCTAGTTTTATTTGTGTGAAATACATTTTTTAAAAGTGAATACCGCACAAGAGTTTCAACTACTCCTATCCGTCTGGAGCCAGTGGGACTATGGCACCCTAAATTGGGGTATGTTGTGAGGCTGAAGGTAGTGGGATTGGGAAAGGATATGGGAAAAAGGAAGGTGAAGAAGTTTCTGGCTATTAAGATCTGGTAACACGGCTAAAGCCATTTCAAGCAATGTTTCGATTTTGAATTATGGCCTTTTATCGGGGCGATACTTACGATGTGTAAATTATGATAAGATGTGTAAATTATGAATTCTAATATTTTTTAGTAGTTTTTCCTTTATAGTTAACTAACCATCACACCGTTTCTGAAGGGGTAGGCAGAGATGACGGATCGCCATACAACTCCGTTTTGGCCCACACTCCTTGCTTCATTCACATTCATACATCATCTCATACATACTCTTCTGTTATTCTGACTCTTCACATGACCCGATTAAAATATTTGATTTACTTGATCGTGCCATGTCTTCCTCGGACGTCCTTTTATAGTTAATAAGATATAAGTAATATTAATAAGATTATTTTATTGGATGTAAAATATGAATTCTTAAACACAATACAATGAATATTTAATTAATGATAGATACACAAAAGTAAATAATATATTTGAATTAGATTACAACAAATGATATTAATTCTATATCCATAAACAGATTTTTATGGAAATTATAAATAATGCAATAAAAGAAATCGATTGTGGATTTCTGATAAATATTTGTTCACAAAACTAATTTCTGAAAACTGTAATTGTTTTCATATTGAAGATAATGACTTGAAATGCTTTACAAAACTACAATTCCAAAAAAGCATTCATAAAGGTTTTGAAGATTGGGTCCATTGAACGTCATTTGTAAGCTGCAGCCGCTATTAAAATGAAAAGTCGCTCCTCTATATCTGCTACATCGGTGCAGCTCGGGAATCGGTGAATTGAGGTATTCTGTGTCATTAAACCATCTGCCTGGTGATTTGGCGATAAAAAAGCGGACAAAAAGCGGAAATCACTGCCATCTGCGAGTATTGTTATCAGACTCTGCCACGAATTCCGCCCGGGCCTGCGGTCGACACCGAAACAGGGCGGGATGAATAGCCATCATCTCTTTTTTGGGGTGGTTTGCTTTTTAGCATTTACTGCGATTAAACACCCCCATATGCTTTTACTTCGTAGTTCGTAGCAATTATATTTATGTGAATTGATAGATGTTAATGCTCAGCTGCTCAAGAGCCTCGAAACGCTTTAACCTTATTAAAAACTTGGAAAAAATAAAATTGCGTCTTCTTATTTTAAGTTCAGTTAAACTTCACGGTGTGAGGTTTATAATATTGTGTTAAATTATTGATTAAAATGTTGCAGCAAAGTGCAATTGGCTGGTTTGCTGTAGAAATTTTATAAAGAAAATTTGACAAATTTGCTGACGCAAAGGTTCATCGTTAGAGAGTTTTTAGTAGAACACACAATACATTATCTGCTTTATAGTTAAACTAAGATTAATAGCATGGCTACCACTTAAATATTTTGCTTAACATACCAAAGAAGTTGCTAAAATATAGATCAGTTGTATTTAACAAACAATTGAGATTTTTATTCATTGTTTTGACATTCCCCCTATTGACTTAACATGTGATGTTAAAAACAGTAGGCATATAAACAAGAGTTGTTTTTAATATAATTTAGTAGAGCTCATCGTTATATTATGTTGTATATCTATTTTCTTGAATTTGCTTTAATTGAATTGCATATTTACCAGAAAAACCAGTTTGTCTTATACTTTCCATCTCTTCCAGGTTCATATTATTGGACATCATTATTGCTTCATTCGAATTTTTAAATTATGATGTTCACATGCATATTTGTTATCCGTTACCTATTTATGTGGTGTATTTTATCAATATCTAACTTAGATCTTCCATGTATGTTGCATGATTGGACTAAGGTTAATATTTTTGCTTTATGATTATTTTTAACTTAATGTTATCAACTATATAAGTAGCACTGTGGGAATAATTTTAAGAACATGACCCTCTGAATGGGGTCACAAAATCTTAATTTTTAAGGTTATCTTAGAATAACGCAATTAGGGTAAAATATCACAAAATTGCGCCATATATAAATGCTATGTTATTATTATTTCTCCACCGTATATATTTTTTTTTTCGGCTATGTTTAAAACGAAAATTTTGTTAGATAATTTTAAACCCAAAATTGTTGTTGATAAATTGTTGATTTTATGAATGCTGCGATTTGAGAGGCAGGGATTTTAGTTTTGAGTTTTACCAATTCATGCAAAATTTTGGAAATTGGTCATTAATGGGACATTCAAAAAAGTTGTGGTCCAAAATATACCCTGACCCACAATCTCAGTAAAGCGAGCTGACTATGTGAAACCTGGCGAAGTGGCTAAGACAACATATGTGTCCTAACCTCATTCGGGTTATATACGAGTATTAAATATATGTTCTCTTTGAACTAGTTTCTCAAGCTGATAAGTCAGATTAAGGTTTGCGCTGCTGACATAAATCAGGATAACTGTATTCGTGAATAAAGCATGACTTTGCATAGTCCCCTTTTTGCGATATGCATCGCATTTATTAAAAAAATATATACACATTTGTTGAAGTTCAAAAGAGCAGACCCGCCTTCCCATTAGCATGTATTCCCAACCTGGAATTATTGCAAACAATTCACCATCACGCCGCACAGTTTTTCAGCAGTCTATCGATGGATCGGAAAAACAACCCTTCAACTCCCAGGGGAGACTTCAGTCAAATGATTGTACGAACAGTACCTGCATGGGGGAGGGGGGTCGCTCCGACGGGTGGGACCGGCCTGTAACAAATGCACCGCCGGAGTTGCAAAAATAAACATCGATTGATAAACTAAAATACAAAGCTCTTGTTTTTATACGCTGCCGTGTGAATATTGATTGTTTTTTTTTTTGCATGTAGTTGTTGGTGTTATTCAAAATGTGTAATTTTTATGAAATGTCGCTTTCGCGATTCGTCCGAAATAAAATTAAAAATGCACTTTTCCGATATTTTTGTACCGCGCACATTTGACTTTGAGTTGAAAGGTCGTGGTTTAGATTGTCACTGCGAGGCAATTACCCGTGGAAAATATTTTTGCAAATGCATACATAATGGGCGCTGCTATTCGGGTATCGGAAAATGATTTAAGTTTTATTGAACTTCTGAAATTAGTTTTACTGCTGTAACATAAATATTAATCAAAACATTAACGCCTGTTAAAGGATTTTCCACAAATATTTACATATTTTTCAAAAACAATGTATTCATAAACAGTGTAACAATATTGTTAAGAAAAAAAAACAGGTACACCGAGAGTCAAATAGTTTCTACAATTAATTTAGCTCTACTAGATATTTTTTTTTTACTAAGGTAAACTTATATTGCGATATTAATATAATATAAACAACATTGGAGTATTTGTTTCCCAGATGTTGAATTTGTCGCATAGAAGTGTAATATTGTGAGGTTGAAGTAGAATTGTCACAATAATATAGTAGGTACTGTCTTGTGATTGTCCTGCTAGGAACATGAAATGCAATTAAATCTAATTGTTCAGGGCTGTCAATCATTGAATTTATAATTTTATAAAAGCATGTTAAATCGGTAATATATATTTATATGTCAATTATTAAACAATGTAGATTATAACAGCGATTAGTGCGTTTTTTTTATCAAACCATTTATCACGGAAAAGTTTATGACAGTATAATAATATTTATAGAACCACACTTTTTCTGTCTTTATTGACGTTTTATATTATATTTATTTAAAAAAAGGTATTTGAACAACGACAGAACACGTCGCGCCGCTAGTATATTTGGTTCTATTTGATTTGATTAATTGAAGGGTTCGTTTTTCTGCCTGCAGGTTTTTGCTTACTCGACAGCAGAATATTATTTAACATTTTTGCTGTTTGTGATATTTTCTTTTTAAACTTTAAATATTCTCTAATTACTTGCATTAACAGTGGCTTCTGATACTTTTGTAATCAGGCTGTAAAGTACCTACCAAAATATTAGCTCAATGTGTAACTTCAATACCTTTTGGTTTTTGTACATTCATTTTCTTTATCTGCCCTTTTAATGCATGCAATATCTATCGACTATCATTAATCTTCAATACTATAGATTTTATTTTTTATAGCCTATTATATTTTTAATTTTTTTTTAAGAAAGACAAATACTCTTGGGTTACGAATAACCTGAAATTATTTGAAAAACTCTTACTACCATCGTAGAAGTGGAAAATGTTGCTGGTGCGATGATGAAGGACTTAGCCAGCAGAGGAATTGAACGCACGACGCCCGGGTAGGAATTCGACGCGTTTGTCCACTCAGCTACCGACCGGTAGAGACGTCGCAAACACACAGGAGAGACACGTCGCATAGTTAGTGTATTTGGTTCCTTAGAACAGGCAATCTGCTTACCTTGGAACTAATATCGACCGAACAAAACATAGTAGCAATTGTACACATTTCAAAATGTTACTATTATTATAACAAACATACTTACCATTGTGTTCTTTTCTTTAAAATGTTTGTAAACCATTGATGACCACAAATAAATATTTATTTAGAAAATAATATTGTGAAAATCAATCGATGCTGATAAATACTGCACATTTCAAAATAATCGTACATTTAAAAATGAACTCATTCTTATTATTACTCTGGTTTCACTATAATAAACTTTTCTACTAATTTTTTTTTTTAACTCGTGTACAAAGATCGTAACATGCAAATACGAGATATATATTTAACATACAAATGCTGCCATTATGTTTTTTTTTTAATTTACATATTATATACTATTGTTTCTAAGCTCCTGTTGACAAGCTTCTTGCGTTAGCTTAGCGGGTACATATTCCCATTGTATGAAAATAACATTATAAAACAACAACAAAAAATATTAATATTTCAATATATATAAAGCCCGAATATGACTGTTTTTTAATTATATGTATTACGCTATATTCCATTATTTGTAATGTTTATACTAGTCGTTACTTGTGAGAAATCACGGGATGTAATTTCACTTGCCAAGATAAAATATCAGTACTTATTTCAAATGTAGAATAATATTTGCTCAAATAAATCATAGGAAGGTAGGGATTTGAAAATATTATTTTTACTATTTGCTAATATAACATTTTGATCCAAAATTAACAAGTTCACCCTCATACGTTTGGACGTACGTACTTACTCTCAAGAAGATTATAGTGTTTAACTATGGTAATTGAATTCTACCTGACATCGTTCTGTTTTCCTATTTTCCTGATACTCTCAGCGTAAAATAATTATATTTTCTATTATAAGATCTGTTGCATACTTCCAAGAGGAGCATTTCGTTTAATACCAGATTTGAATATACGAGTATATCTATATATGCTTTCTGAACTATAAAGTTAACCTAGTTATTATTTGTTATCCCTTCTCACATGTACTCGGGCACACAATGCGCCGTGGCATGTTTTCACACAACAGAGTGGCTGCTCGTCTCAGAGTTTAGCCGAGAGACGTCTCGAGAGATTGCTCCTGTTCCACTGATCTCTGTTGTTCAGCGGAGAGAAGCTGGATGCAAAAGGTAAAAGTGCACCGAATGGTTGGGGTGGTTTTTACCTGTTAGTCATAACATCATACGTTTCGAAAGTAAAGTTTTTTTTTTCATTAACCGTGGTTACAAACCTTATTTTATATGCACTTATTACAAACTTTCTCGACTCGACGACGCGCGCGCTTGAACACACTGTTGATCTGTGAATCCGTCAATCCGATGCACGATCAAAATGCACCGATCTTTGATACTAGATGAAAAACGAGATTTCAAAGATTTTAAAAATATTTAATAATAAATAACACATTTAAAAACGAACGACAAAAATTGTGTAAAGTAAATTAATAATCGTTTAAAATACATAATGATAAATAACACATTTGAAAAAATACGACAATAACTGCGTAGTCTATTCGATGAAAGTTTGTAATTTAGGGTTAATGTTAATACTCTTTAGTGATTTTCTTATTCCCGGATTACAAATAACTTGTCGATATTTGATTTGTATCTAATCCTATCATTAAAATCATAAATTGTTGCTTGTGCAATTCTGAAGGACTCAGCCAACAAAGATATTACCCAAGTAGAAACCACTAACCGGTCTTAATCGCTGAATTAATTACGACTGTTAAACTATTTTTTCATTTTTTTTCTTCTTCATGGTTTGGCTGTTAAAAGGGCAATCTTTACGCTGAAAATTGCATTTGTAAGTACTTATTTAACTGTTACGTATCTACCAATTAGGATTTTTCAAATTTTATTTATTCAAATTATGTAATAAATATTTAATTAAGTTATCCAAGATATTTGTCAGTGACCGAGTGATCCAAAGCGTCAGGTCCTCATCCAGGCGTCACAGGATCAATCCTCAGCTACCTAAGCCGTCTAACATTGCACAACATTTTTCGCTTATTATGTGGTTGTAGACGAAGGAAATAAAAAAAATCAGCTTAGTAGGTTAGTTGACAAATGCGTCGGGTTCCTCTTAGGCGTCGTTGGTTTAATTCCTCTACTAGCTAAATCCTCATTGCACAAGCAACTTTTTTTTATATAGGAGTTTTTCAAATACTGTCAGGTATTTGTAGCCCAAGAATGTTTTCTTTTTTTTTTTAAATCAAATTCAATTTATTTATCTCTTAATTCATTCAACTTATGTGATTTTTAAATTCCATGATTTTTTTCTGTAATAAATATGTATTAAAATATTTGAAAAATGTTGATTTTGTTTCGTTTACCGAAGCTTTAAAAACAGCCTCTTTAGTGTTAAGTGCGTTTCACAAAAAAAAAAAAAAAAAATTATATTCACAATAAGCAAACGCTTTGTGGATTGGCATGATTAATTAAATAAAAACAAACGTTGTTTTAATCCACTTTTATTTTGGTATATGTCAACTAGTTTCGATTCAGCAGAATCTTCATCGGGACCTCAAAATATACTCAGTATATTTTTAGGTCACAACGAAGATTCTGCTAAATCGAAACTAGTTGACATATACCAAAATAAAAGTGTATTAAAACAACGTGTGTTTTTATTTAATTAAAAACATTTTCCGCAAAATTTAGTATTTTTGAGCAGTATGTCAAATTTTGAACATAAAAATCATTATCTCGTGAAAAAACGCTGGCTAAATACGTAACTTCGCGTAAAAAACTGGGAAATTCAGCTTAAGATGCGCATTTGCGTTTAATTAAAACGCTGCTATAAGGAACGCATTGTAAAACCTCTTCCGGAAGGAAATGCATTCGCATAGTGAGAGAACGGATAAAGTTCACGGAGAATTAATACAAAGAGATTACAAAATGCATACTAATTAATCCTACGTCATCCGATCTCTTGAAATAATAGATTCTAAAGATGAAAGCAATCTGCAATGCTGAAATCTTATGCCAACAGTGTTCATCAATGATTGCAAAATTAGAATTACTTTTATTTACTTTTTTATTTTTTTTTAATCTAACGATTGAGTTGAACTGATTTTTTTTTGCATTTTTTCTACAAAAATGAATTTGTTTTGATTGTGATGAATTGTGCCAACAGTTTTGAATGTGTTTATTTCAATGAAATCAATAAAAAATAAAAATAAATCCTTATTAAATCGAAAAAATATATCTTGGAGTCAAAAACAAAAGTTAAGTGACGTTTACTAAATGGCGCTATAAAAGCGTCCAATAATAATAATAATAACAACATTTTGTAGCTGGATGACTAAAAGAAAGTTAAGTTTTTTTTTTTAATTTATGAACAAACATTTTATTAATGATTTTGGATAATTTATTTAAATAATTGTTTTCCACTTTTTTTTTCTACATAATATATATCAATTGTTTTCATCCATTCCTTTCAACGGAATTCAACGCCATCAATCAAAAATGTTTCTAAGCTGATGTTTTAAAATATTTATGAATATAATAAACGGTTAGTAGCTGAGTGGAAAAATGCATCGGATTCCTTTGCTAGCTAAGTCTTTCATCATTGCATGAGCAAAATCTTCCGCTTATTATAATGTCAGTAGGAGTTTTTACAAATATTGTCAGGTTATTCGTAACTCAAGAATGTTTGTTTTTTGTAACAAAGTTACAAAGGACATGAATAATGATTTGAGTACTTCGTCCTTGTTGGGTTATGATAAAAAAAAAAACAAAAAGGCTACTTGCAACAGCAGTGTGGTTCACATTGATTGAACTATTCATTTCATCAAAGATCTGACATTAAAACCGTAAGACGAGTAGAAAAAAATTGGACTTCGACACAGTACCTCAGTGAGAAGGATTAGTGTGGAAGACTTATGTTTTAGAGATTTTTATCAAAAAAAAATCGTTTTTAAAACCTACCCCTTCAAAAATAAAAACAAACTATTAACAAAAATTAAGTTTTGAAAAAATCATGGATAATTACGCTACGTGCCGCTAATACTAAAGCATTATGCCACTTAATAATAAATAACTCCCTTTCCGAACTGTTTTTGTCATATTGCTTGAGTGCGTTTCTTCATTGAGAACATGAATATGCCAAAGAAAAATCATCTTCCACCCAAAGAAAAAAGCAAAAAGAGTTGGTGGAGTTTTCCCTATAAGAAGAAGAAGCGTTCTTTACAAGTACGTTAATTCTTTAAAGAAAAAGAAAACCCTCCGTTATAAATCGCCACGGAACATTGTACAAGATGACTGTATCTAGCTAAAGAACAAATTCATCGGGGCTCCAGCATTGTTCGTAACTTAAACAAACTTCATTAATAAACAGAGACCATACAGCCTTAATCCCTGGTAAGACCATTTTTTTCATCCCCAGTCCTTGACGGTGGGTGCAGGCAGGGAGGAACTAGTTAAATGAGTCTGTAACTTTTTTAGAACTTTGCTTTAAAACTTTGCCAAGCACAATTTGTACTGCCTTCGGAGCTTTGCGAATTAACTTAAACTATAATATTAATAGCAGTTGATTACACAGACACTTAGTTTTATCGTCAGAATCTAAATGCATCGCGTTGTCTTGTCCGAAACAAAAATAAAAACCTTTTTTATTATGTCCGCTAATTAAATTTCAAGGATTTACTTGAGTTATGAAAGTTTTAGCAATATAGTTGCAGATATCCAAACAGTGATCTTTATTAGTATTCCTAGTGAAAATGTTAATTTTCGTTGTAGTCTCAAGCGTTACGTTATTTTATCATAATTATAAAACGAAAAATCTATTTATATTAGGAAGCAAGAACTCTCCAACTTGGAAATTTGATTATTTTTTGTTTGGAATTCATAAGAATGCGCAAATATTGTTTTTATTCAAAAAGGTTTTTTTCATCATGAGTTACAGAACTTTGTAATGTCCATAAATCTATAAAAAAGACAAGAAAAAATTCTTAAAAAGCGTTTTGAATTCTCAAATGAAGCCGATTGTTAAAACTATTTTGAATAAATAACTGATATTTTATTGACAGAATATTCATATCGTTTGTCTCTTTCCCTCTGTGCCTTTGTTATATTTTAAATGATATTCTATTGTTTTATCATTGATTTGTTATTTTATATATAACCACACACTTTACCGACGTATTTTTTGTTTGGTTTAATTTTGTACCCTGATGATGCTTAGGCTAAGCGAAACCATTCGGTCATAAAAACTAAAATAAAATCCGTGGTCTTTTACAAAGCTATTTTTTTCATTTCTTTGGATATGTCAAACCACCAAGTGATTGCTGTCTACGAAAATATGGTATTTTATTATTATTATTACAACATTGTGTTGAGCACAGCGGAATTTTCTTTATAAATAAACACAAAATATGCATGTGATTACATACTATTATTCTTATTTCATAATGAACATATAATTCATAGAATGTAAACTCATCAAACTCAAGTTTTTGCTTTTGAACAGTTTGATAGATAGTGACGATTTTTTTTTTTTAGAAAGACGTAGAGTTATTTGGTCTATTTAATATCAATTAGCATAATTGGCATATAAATTAATATAAAAAATAAAAAGGTGATTCTAATTTAATATTAATTCTCGACTTTATAAGAAATCAAAAGATCTTCCGTAAATAAAAATGGATGGTTAATCCAAGATACCAGTGTCTTGGATCAGTTGTATACCATTACAAAGATGGCAGCCTATATAAGAAGATAATATTAGTAATTTTCAATGAAGTATGAGATCGATTAAAATGTCGGTTTCTACTAAGGTCTTGGTTGCTCAATTGGTAGAGGCGTTACTCCCGGTCAGAGTTCCGAGTTAGAGTCTTGGTTGCAACCGTTAATCTTTTTAGTTTCTGGCTTTTTCTGTTTCCATATTTGCGTTGAAGATTATTTCAACAATCAATATCAAAATAAAACGCATAAAGCTTAATAGTTGATTCTAATTTAATATTTATTCTCGACTTTGTAAAAGAAGTCAAAAGATCTTCCGAAAAAAAATATGGCTAATCCGAGTCACCATCTAGGTATACAATATGTGCTCGGGTAGAGTTTTGTATAACATTACAAAGATGGTAGCCTATATCGGAAGAAATTGAAAAATAATATTAGTTATTTTCAATGAAGTATGAGATCGATTAAAATGCCGGTTTCTACTAAGGTCTCGGTAGCTCAATTGGCAGAGGCGTTAAATTAATAAATAATATCAAAATTAAAATAAAACATAAAGATTTATAGTTAATTCTAATTTAATATTAGTAAGTCTAGTTTGGTTTTTCGTTATAATACGGAAAGGCCTATAGAAAAACACACACAAATTCAAAATCCATAAGATAATATGTGTCCTTTTCGCCGTCCTGTTACATTCTGATGCCTCGGAACCGCCGCATTTGGGCGTCTTTATTTGCCAACTGCCAAAAGCTATTATATTAGGCGTCCTCCCTTTGGTATTGTAATTTTCTTGGGCAAGAATATCCGATTGTCCCATTGTTTGACCATCGCGGGCAATATTCGCACAGGCCGCGTGGGACAAAGGGATACGAGCTTAATAAAGAGAAAAGGAAAAAACACAAATGCTTATCTCGGATCGTGTGGCTCTCTTGGGCTACAATAACGCTCTATCAGCTTCCTGGCTCTATACACAGCTTTTTATTCAGACGGACAATTTTGTGAACTAGCAACCTCTGCGTAACATACAATGAAAATTGAATAAGCTTTTTTGACCCAATCAAAACATTACCTTTTTTATGATTCTTTATCTCTTGTTCTTTTTCTGTGAATTATTTTAGGACTTTCATCTGAGAAAGCATGTCAAACACAATTTAGATCAACATAAAATAATTATTTGTGGTGGTCTATAGTCCGGTGGTTAGAACGCTCGGTTAGCAGTTGATCGGAGTGAGTTCGTTCCTCGCAGCAAATCTAGATCATCACGATTTTTTTTATTTTTAAAATTAAATTCCGTCCTAACTGCTAGGAGTCAGTGAGGCTATGGCACCTCTAATTGAGGTATATTGTAAGGCTGAAAAGACTGGACAGGAGAAGGAGAGGGAAAAGAGGAAGGTTGAACAGTATCTGGATATTCAGATCTGATCACTAAGCACGGCTGTTTTCATTTCATGCAACGTTTCGATTCTGAATGGGAGTCTTTCACCAGGGCAATACTTGAGTATCTACCACTCTGGCAATGACACACGATATATCCGTTGTAAGCCACCACATGCGCATCGTATGCCGTGGCTCGATTCCTTCAACATGTTTGCCTAAGTCAACAGAAAGGCAATTGAACGACTTGTTCGACACAATAAAATTCCGAATGAACGTAGCCGTATGTGCGTTCTTCAATTTCTATTGGTATTTCGAACTCCAGAACTACAGATTGTTTATAAATTAGTATACAGAGAACCGGGCCAATAGGGTCTCCCACTCTTTCAAAACTGTTGATTATTATAGGTTGTTGATTTTCGAAAATTATGTTTTTGCTATAGGATTTTGTATTATTGCTCATCAGTCAAAATATGTCAAACTGAAATAATTAAGTCAGTCTTTTGGGACACACTCCTTGTTGTTAAAATCTGCTTTATTGTCATAGTGCACACTATTAAGAGCTCTACACCCTTGAAAATATTATTATTCACACGTGACAATCGTGGGTTCATGTTTATATATACAGATACATAGTGAAATTGCAAAAGTCCACAATGCCAGCTTGACGTGTTTTGACCTACGGTAGTGTAGTTGCCGGTATTTGATTTTATAAGAAACCCTCGCTGTTGTTGTTTCTTTCGTTTTGATACAGGACCTAGATAAAATAATAATTAGAGAAAAAAATTGCGTGAACATTTTTTTGTCTATGATCGACGACCGCTCTTTCTTGGGGTTGACTGTATTATTTCGTATTCAGTTTTAAACTCAAAGCTAGTACCAACATTTTCAGATGGACGAGCTATGCAAAGTGAGAAAGTTTGTTCTATGAAACTATTAACAAATTCAAATTATTAGCATGTTTCATAATTTGATACGACACACGCTATATTAGTATTGTTCGTGCGGCGGGCTATATTAGTTTTACAGCTTTATTGCTGCAATAAATCACAAGACGAAGGAAGCACTGAACTTAATGGCTCGGGACAAAGGCTTCTTCAATATGGAAGGTCAGCATTTTCTAGTTGAGAGGGTCTCGCTAAATCTCCGTAGAATTGATGCAAAAGTCGAAATCACAGGAAGGAAAAACGAGTACTGGTACGTGCGCCGATAGCAACTATTGTACGAGTGCAGCAAGAAGATACAAAACAGAATTCCAAATAAGTGTGCTAGTCAAAAGTTCAAAGCACAATTATGAATTTGTTTTTGTTTATGGAACCTTTGATTGTATTTTTTGTATAAGTGCCTCTGACTTTTGTGTGTTTGGTTTGAAAGGGGTTGAGAAATGAGTAAGGTGGGATAGTACAGAGCTGGTATCAGACAGCGGCCTGTGTGGCAGGCGAGGACGTGCCACTCATACTAAATTATAGGGATGAGGCCGCACCGCAATAGTTTTGTAGGCCACTTTTTATTTTGTTTTTATATCCTAGAATTTTATACTCGCCCAGCTACTGCAAATAACTAGCGTAATATATAATATAAGACTAATTATTTCAAAAAGTAGAATAAACTAAATTATATTTAAATAAATAATCGTTTTTTTACTGTGGTCAGACAAAGACTTAAAATTGTAACTTTATTGAAACTATTTTTTTGTCAAAATACGACAAGTGGGAAAATGCAATTTCTCCTCGAGACCAGTTTGAAACTTTCATTTGATCCTATGAATCGAAAATACCACTTATTCCTGTTGGATTCCCAGCATCGACCCGCATTGGCTTCATCCGAATTCCATCTTATACTCTCCCTAACCTTGGTAAGTGGGCTTAAATAAAAGATTGCCATAAGCACAAAAATACAGTAAACAAAATTTCACTACAAGTGGTAGATACTAACATTTTTTTTTACAATACGATATATATGTGATGCAGTTAATATTATGCATATTTTTCTAAGGCAAACAGATCCATTCTCATTATAAGGCTCAACGAAATATCTAACTTGCAATAATAATATTTTATATTAAATATCATATTAGATCTAAACAAATATACTTGAGGTTTGCGAATAACCAACAATGTCTGAATTCCTCCTAGTTCCAGAATTATAAGTGCACAATATTGTGCGATGCTGAGGAACTTAGCTAGCAAAGGATTGATTCCTAGATGCCTGGATAGGACGTCGTCGAACGCTTTACCACTCGACTACAAACCAGTTCGCATTGTGATGTAATCCATCTATCGTGCGATGGAAACGCTTGAATTTCTAAGGTATTTTCTGAATTTCTGTAGAAAAAAATAATCTTGCTTTCAATTATAAAACTAACTCCCTTTTTATTATTTTCTTATTTAGCTCTCAGAAAAAAAATAAACTTTCCACGTTCTAAAGATAAATGCGAGAAGTGAGCTTCTGCCTAATAGTACATTCTCCAAGATGCTCCCAGACTTGCATTGCATTAGAGTCGGTTCGCACGAGGAATGGAGTGCAAAAAGCCTCGATCGGCAAATAAAACACCCGAGACTTCATCCCCATTTTCACCATGGCTGAAAAAATCACCAACAAAATTAGATTCCCATGTAGCAAGATCAGAAATACCTTAGGGGTGAATTGATGCGTATTGTAGGTGTTTGAGGAAGTGCCTCCTCCTTCGCTCGATTAGTTGGGTTTGCCTTGACAGAACGTAACGGCGGAAGCATCCGACGCTACTTCGGTTGAGAAATAGAAAGATACTGCTAACGAGAAAATCTTTTTCGGATGGAGTTATTTAATGCCAGAATCGGAAATAAGACAAAAAAGTGCCAAAGGACTTACCGCTTCCCTATTTGATAAAAGTACACATATCTCAGAACAAAACGATAGATTTATAACCTTTCGCTGCTCGGAGGAAAATAGGTTTTTGTTTTAAGTGATAAACGGTTTCGCGGCAGACTGCGAGCTGTGGTTCCTTTTTGGGGTAGTTTTGCACTAAAGGGGATACATTGGCACTTAACTAAAAACTAACGGCTTTGGGTGTACTATTTGCATAAGGATTTTCTCAACTTTCTAGACAACTTAGGTGTTTTAAGCTTATTAAAGATTTTACACCTATGTCATCTAAGGGATCAAAAGTAAATAAAAAATACAGTGGTGCCTCGCATAACGAACGCCTCGCACAGCGAACGCTGCACACAACGAACTTCCTTTTCGTTCATTTCACGATTCATACAACGAACTTCGCTTCACACAACGAACTTCGCTTCACACAACGAAGTCGCCCACTTCACACGATCACTGCCGATTTATTGCATCCTTCCGCGCAGGCAGTCGTTAGTCACTGAGCAGTACGCTTAACTTGTCCGTTATTTCCGGCAGATGTTGAAGAAAAGAGAGAAACAAACGACTTTGGACAGGTTTTTCACCGCACCATCGGCCAAAAAGCGGAAAATGGATGAAGATGTGCAAGATTCGATTATTTCTTAAAATTAAAAAATGTGTGTTTTTTCATTATGTTTTTAGATGTATCTAAATAAAAATAATAACAAAAATTTATCTTTTTTATGTCATCTTACCATATTTTATGCTACAGAACGAATTATTTTTTTTTAACATGTATTGTTATGGGAAAACGCGTTTCACATAACGAACTTTTCGCATAACGAACTTGCTCCTGGAACGAATTAAGTTCGTTGTGTGAGGCACCACTGTATTCTGTTAAAATTAAGCACACAAATGTTAGTGAAATAAAATATGCTGTCGTCGAAAACAATTACTTTGTCGTTTGACAAATTCAATGAATTAAAAAAAATAATTCAGTATTAGAACACAGATTTTATTTTTAATTTTTGTTACCGACCGGTTTCACTTAGCCTAAGCATCATCAGGGTACAAAATTAAACTGAGCGAAACCGGTCGGTCATAAAAATAAAAATTACATTTGTCTTATACAAAGTTATATTTTCATTTCATGAAATAAAATGTATTCATTTGTGTAAATAATCATTGTGAAAGTTCATATTAATGATAAACAAATCGTTTGTTTTTAATATATTATTTTTATTTCGTAAGAATGTAAATATCTACATATATATTTTATAATAAAAGATACAAATACTGTTTTGATTAGTAGGCAACACAAAAGCGTATAGTAAAAATTGATTTACTTAATCACAAAAAATGATTTTATCACTCTTCAGATATTATTATTTTATTTACGCCCTTTAGGCTTTTACACAGATATTTAATTCAAAAATATATATAAACATTAACAAACAGTGCAAAAATATTGTACAATGAAAGAAAAAATACTATTACCGTACTAAGATTTACACATATTGTGATATTAACGTTATAAATATATCAAAAATACCGGAATATTTGTTTACCAGATTTTGAATTCTTTGCCTAGAAGTGTAATATTGTGAGGTTGAAGTAGAATTGTCACAATAATGTGGTAGGTACTGTCTTGTAACCATCCTGCCAGGAACATAAAATGCAACTTAATATAATAGTTCAGGGCTATCAATTTTGAATTTATGATTTTATATGAACAAGATTATAAAATAAAGGATAATAACATTTTCTTATAAAAAATAGGTCAGTCTGTTTTTTTTATTTATGTAAGCAAACTGTACGATTACTATTCAATGGACTTTACACTAAACTGTCAAGTCGTTGTACTTAATTCCTTCCTTCTGACAATTATTTTGAAAATCATTATCAATAATTTTTGCTTTCAGCTGATTACTTTATACTATCTTTCATTAAATTGATTATTAGAAGTAAATAAATAATCGCGTTTACACAATAAAATAAAATTTATAAATTGATTTCGATTTTCAAAAATATTTTCTTTTCATGCATAGTATAAGAGATATTTTATTTTCTCAATATAATTCAATCCACATGTATCAGTGTGACCTGTAGCTACGTATGGATATATATGCCAGACTACGCGGCCACGCAGCGTGTCCTGCCACAGACGAGTGGTAATTTTTCTTACTGTCCCCTCAGAGCCGCCGCGTCATTTATATAACAACCTACTGAACACTTTGCCATTACACAAGACAAGGAAAACCTCGACTTTTGACTCGCCACATGACCGAAGGACGCCCCTAACCGCAAATGTGGACACTTACATTTTATTTCATTTGATATAATTTTTTCACCATAACAAAAGCTACTACTAGAACCCTTTTTTAAATGTGGATTAAATTGAAGTTCTTTTCGGATAATGGAGATGCATGTAAGAAAAGATGTATGGAAGATGTAGTAGAAAAAGAGGCCAAACCTCATAGGTTCGAAACCTGCGTGCATTGCCGCTGAGTTGTTCCGGGCTGTAGCTTATAGAGAGCGCATACTATGATTGATAACCAACCTCCGATAAGAGCACCATGGCACCAGGAGAAAAAAAAATGCAAGGCCAGTTTATTTAACAGGATGAATTTTGCCCTGATATGAGAATTTTTTGCTGATAGATTTTAATATCATTAAGCTCGATTGTATTAATCTTCACAAGCCTACAATATGTGACGCTTTATGCATTAGTTTACGCAGACGTATTTAGTAGTGTCCCTATAAATCCCAGTCTAGTGACCTTTTCGGCTTTCCGTCGAACCAATTATCTTTACTGTCCCGAATACGGCCGCGGTTCACGCAGGGTGATTAGTGATCCATCACGAGCCGTACACCCCCCCCCTCCTCTAACTGGCACCCACCCCACAAACTCACGTTCCTTAAAACGTATCCTTCGTTTTCAAAACTTGGCAAATAGTTTTTAACCTGATTACTAGTTTTAAGTTCCGTTACAACTTACGACATCGCGCCGTGTTTCCCCACTCCCCCACTAGAGACAAGGTGCAGAGGGAAGCCGTCCCACCCGCCCGAGTAGGAGGGGGGAGGAGGGAGAAGGAGGTAATTAAACACCAGCCAGGCGGCAGATAGTCGCTGTCGTTGTACGTTTCTTGTTATCAGCGATTGTTTCAAGTCGGTGGCAAAAAATATCACACTAAATATAACACTTTTACACTCACTTACAAAAAGTAATGCGCCGTACTGAAATTTTCATAGTAAATTTTCTGCATTCGGCAAATAACACGTTTTCATTTACACACATTTACAGAAAGGAAACATTTTTTGTGTGTATGAGACAAATTATACATAAATATAGTAATACTTTAATTTCACACCAATTAGTAAAGAAAAGATGCTGGTGTTATTAAAATAAGTAAAAAATATATGAATTATGTTTTAAAAAAAAACTGTTTCATGAATTATTATTTTTTAAAATATTCTTTTCTCTTTGTTGGCCTATATTATTATTTTTTTGATAATTGTACAACAGATATCAAATCCAATTACAGTACAATGGAAAACGACAAAATAGATTTTTTACAAACAAACATTATAAAATTATAACAGATTGTAAAGTATCATTGCTTTATAAAAACATTATATTGACTAAGAAATAGAAATATCCTGATTTCCGCAGTTTTGCATAGCTGAAGTAACGGTTGTTAGTGGCAAGTTTGTGTAAATTAAGATCAAGCCACTGTATTTCACTGGCCGACTTTTCAATCTAGAAGCGGTATCTTACGAATACTCTAAAAGTTCTTCTATCTCAAGCTAGTAATGTATGTGGCAAGTGAGCTACCAATTTTATCCCGTAATGATCTTATGGTACATACGAGTAGTTCAGCGGCTATGTGAGTCAGTCTCGTTGGTTAATATACCAATCTCTACGAAAACTCGGAAAATTAGCCTTATCGACAAAAAGCTTCTTTCACATTTTACGACACTTTCGAAATCCCATAAAATATTTCATTATAATCTAGCCTTCATAAACAACCTCGCCTCTTGTCGTAATCTGTACGAAAGATCACTCAAAAAGGACCTTCCCAAATCTTGAAAACAATTTTTTGCAGTAAATGTTAAATCTGAAAATAGAAATCTACTGAATTCCTTCGTTTAGTCAGCTCCTCAAAACAAGAAGCTGTGAGTTGTTTTTTTTGCTGCTTGTTTCATTTCGGGTAAGAAGTTGATTAAAACCAAACGAATACTTTTATCAGAATCTCATCCATCTTTCTCGAGAAATTGGAATTCACAATAGTTGCTGAAATACAACTTGAAATACTCAAAGTGACAAAGAAGTACACGCAATAGTTATGTTTTTCACCTTTTTTTCAAATTTGGTAACAATTAAATGTAACTTTTATATTCTGTTTGTAGTAGCTTTGGCATATAAATTTCACCTGTCTATATGTTTATCTATACCGTAAAGTAGAAGTGTGACTTATAACAAACTCACGATCATGATATTTGAAACAGATCTGGAATCATAATACTAGCTCAGACTGACATTTTTTACATCATCATATTGAGATGTCCTAGTCTATCATACAATTCGACAATAATAATACCATGTTTCAATAAAAAAAAATACAAGTATTTCATTTTACTTTTGATTTTAACGCGAATAAATCATTTCAATTGTGATACTATATTATACTTGAATTTGATTCGATTTGTGGATTTGGTTAAATAATTATTAGTTATCTCTAATCATCGCTTATCGTCGCCTTGTTTCAACTGTTTTATGTCAATCTGTTCTTTATAGTAGTTAAATCAGTTTGTTTTTATTTAATCAAGTGACGTTTGCTTGTGCAAGGTTAATATGAAGAAATCAGGACAGGAATAATTGAAAAACTTATCACTGATCACAAAGGTAAGTCAAACAGAAAAAACTGTTGGATTTATGTACTCGGTGAGGCAGTGCTAAATCAACTGAATCATTGACAACATTACACTAATCACATCATATTATTATTTTGAGAAATCTGTTGTAATACAAGTTTATACAAGGTTATTATTTTCATAGCATACTAAAATAAAAATTTCTTCTAAGATCCCGTAAAAACATTTATATAAATTATATTACATATCTAAGAATAATATTTTTTCACAATTTTCAACAAAAAAATTCAGGAACACAAAAGTTTTATTATAAAAATGATTCAAATCACTTATTCATACATTTCATTACTAAACCCACGAGATATTTTATTTTCCGATGCATGAAAGGATTATTATACAGAGTGTTTGTGGAAATGCATTTATGGTTTAAAATAGACGTTTTAACACATACAAAAAAAAACTAACCTTAAAAGTTTACTTACACAGAAGGTATTTTTCCTTCATATCGACACATCATATGTTCAGCAAAAGTCTTTCAATTGTTGTTTGTTTTACTGCCATTTTCACATCATTAAATAGATTTTCCAACCCCATCATTCAGTTTTCGCTCCATGTGATTAGCCCATTCAAATTTTGATTGCCCTACGCGTATCTCGTACACATACGAGTATTCAATTTCCCCGTATTTCGTGTCATCAGGCCCGACCCTGAGCGAAATGGCACCTGGCGCAAGTAAAATGTTTGGCGCCCGTTGTAAAAACCTCAATTTAAACACCTAAGTTTTCGAAAAAAAAAATTACGTCTAATAAACTAACTTAATGTGTAATTTTGAACGTATCTTCGGCATTTTACACGTGGAACCATTGGTGTTTTACACAGAAAACATCGCTTTTAAAGAAATGTTGTCACCGTCAACAACTTGTTTTGGCAGGTTTCCCCTCTGAAGATATCTAAATATGAAAATTAGCAGATCCTTTTTTTCATTAAAAATATAAGTGTTTTGCTATGTAAATTAATGTTACAATATAATAAACATGTGTTAAAAATTCCAAAATGATTTGCAAGTATACATATGTTTTTTTATATCCTAACGTAACATTAAATCAGTATACAAATATAATATTAACGTTGCTTTAAATACATTTCAAATTCTGTATACAATCACATTCGCGAGTCAAGTCAAAATGACTGACATTGCTGGAAGGATGCGACAGAATTATACATTTATATGGCACCGTATCATTATTTCATTACACTAAATTCGTACCAATTTCTCTCTCATATTCACTGCTGGTTTCTGCATTTTTTTTTCTTTTTAACACACAGTATCGAGTGTAAGACGTTAGATTACGGAACATGAAAAGTATGATTTTTCAATTGTATCTATCTAAAAAAAAGTTTTTGTTTTCATAATATAAAGGCGCTGGTTATGTATTCCTGTGTTATGGTGGATATTTAAAAAAAAAAAGTTTGATATTTAAAAAAATCGAATATTTGACTCCACTTATTTTACTTAATCATCTTGAATTGTTTTATTGTTGTACGCTTAGGGTAACAATATACCAAGATACCTCACTTTGCGAAATATTGAAGCCAGTTTTTGACCAAGGATGATCAAGGGGGGTGTGGTCTAAAAACAGCGTATATCGTTAACAGCATTGTCACAAATTAAGAAAATAAGTATTTTTTTATGAGTAGGTGGTTGTAAATCATTAAAATGAATTCGTGTCAATTTTTTTTTGTTTATTTAAGGATATTAGACTGTACATGCAAATATAAACAATAGATTTTCTTTAGTTCCATTAGAAGTTAGATTAAAAACCACATTACTGTAGAATTAATGGTTCCATTTTTGGTTTGGTATTATCTGAAAATATTATTTTGTATTAGTTTTGGCACATTCATTACATGAAAAATGGCAATAAATGTATTGTAAGTGACTAAATTTTGCAAAAAAATTTTATGATGTTGAACAAACTACTCAAATATGTAAAAAAAAATGCATAAAAACCTTTTGTATTCCCTAAGGTACCCTTGAATTACATTGAGGCACCGTGAAATCCTTTAAAATACTTTAGATGGACCTTTGATGGCGTTGTGTCAAAGTGCTCACTTAAAAAATGAGCTGAACTGTTTGAGAGTAATGTTTAAGAGTCCAATTTTCTCTTCTCATTGCATGGATCCATTTTAAAAGTATTGTTTCATTCTTTAGAAATATTTAAATAGTTGAATATATAATAATTACCTAATTTTAGCACAGCCCTGAATTTATTATAGAGAAAAAACACGTAAGCACAAAAATTATTCCGTCTTTATCCGTTCGCCAATAATTTAGCGTTGGTACCATGAGAGAAATTCAGATGCCTGAATGAGATGGATAATTTGTATTCTTACAATTTACGCAAAATTCTTGTATTTAAAACATATTAAAAATGCATTAAAACTTATTTAAAATGGAATTTTATTACATTGACACAAATAGTGGATTTTTTTTCTACATATTGGTGTAAGTTACTTGTTGTTTTGTAGGTTAACATATTCAATATTGAAGATGAAAGTAAAAAACATGAATTCTTTAATATATACCTGGGAAAACCGTTTTTTTTTATGTCCTTTGGTACTTCGGCTTAAGTTCTTACTTATTGCACGTATAACCATACCGTTGTTTGTAAATTTAACTCGATTTATCTAATTAATTCAATATTTTCGTACTTTTGGCTGTCAACTCATTTGACGGAAGCCACCGGTGTGAAGTTCGTCTGCATCAAAAAGCGACTACATGTCGTTTTAGCCCACCCCAAATCATATGTTATTAACAACAATTGTTTGTCTCTTTTTCTCATATGTTTATGAAACCAGGTATAAAAGGAGAGCTATATTTTGTGAGTAAGTAATATGAGAGAAGTCTTTAAGGTTGTACGCATCGAATCTTGCAAATAAAGTATTGTGTGTACCTTTAGCGCATTCTTCAAATTAATTGTCCTGACAACAATTTTTTTAAGAAATTCACAGAGAATTTCACATGTTTTTTATTGTTTGATTATGTCCATTCAAAGTATTTCATTTATAAATTATTAATAAAAATAAAAATCTAAATTTATTCACATCGACATACGTTAAGACAAATCCACATTGCAGGCGAAATGGAAATCTGTGGGTCAAATATTAGTCGTATTTTCAGGTTATATGGGACCGAATGAACTGAATCTTTGGAGTTCTGTTCAAAATGATTAACTAGAGGCAATTCGATTGATAAATCTTCCATGAGTAGCATATGTTAACAAGAATACCATTTTGCGGGTGAAATGCAAGCCTTGGGGTCGGAAATAAGATGCCATTTACTCAGGCTTTATGAAACAGAATTAAATGAACCTTTGGATTTCTGTTCAGAATGATGAATTAGAGACAATTTGAAAGAAAATTCTCCTTCAAGTAACATTTGTTTAAAAAAAAAAAAAACACTTTATGGGCAAAATGCGAGCCTGGGGTCGAATATAAGATGCCCTTTCTCAGGACCTATGCGAAGACCGAATGAAGTGAACCGTTGGAATTCTGTTGAGAATGATGAACTCGAGACGAATAATTGAAAAAATCATCCACTAGTAACATTTGTTAAAAAAATCACTACTTTGCGGGTGAAATACGAGCCTTGGGGTCAGGTTCTATTAAACTGGATGAACTCGAACCTTTGGAATTCCATTTAATATAATATACTTTAGACAATAAATTGAAAAAATCATCCAAAAGTACATTTGTTAAAAAAAATACTTTTTGCGGATGAAATGTGAGCCTTAGGCTTAAAATATAGATTTCGTTTTATCAAACCCGTGGGACCAAATGAAGTGATCCTTTTGAATTCTGTTCGGAATGATGAACTAGAGACAATTAATAAGAAAAATCTTCCATTCTTAACATTTGTTAAAAAAAGTACCACTTTGCGGGTGAAATGCGAGGCTTAGGGGTCAAATAAAGTAGATGCCGTTTTCTCAAGCTCTATGAAACCGAATGAGTTGAACCATTGGAATTCTGTTAAAAATGATGAACTAGAGACGCTAAAATGGAAAAATCTTCCACAAGTAACATTTGTTAAAAAAAATACCACTTTGCGGGCGAAATGCGAGGCTTGGGGTCGAAAATTAGATGCCGTTTTCTCAGACTCTATGAAACCGAATGAGTTGAACCATTGGAATTCTGTTAAGAATGATGAACTAGAGACGTATAAATGGAACAATCTTCCCCAAGTAAATTTTGTTAAAAATATCTCTTTGCGGGCAAAATTCGAGGCTTGGGGTCGAAAATAAGATACCGTTTTTTCAGGTCTTATTGATCCGAATAAACTGAACCTTTGAAATTCTGTTTAAAAAGATGGACTCAAGACGATTCAATGAAAGATATCTCAAAAAGTGACATTTGTTTAAAAAAATACCACCTTGCGGACAGTGCGAACTTTAGGGTCAAATATTACAAGCCGTTTATTCAGGCTTTATGAGACGGAATGAACTGAACCTTTGAAATTCTGTTTAGAATGATAAACTAGATGCGATTTAATAGAAAAGTCGTCACCAAGAGTAACATTTGTTAAAAAATTTACCGCTTTACGGTCGAAATGCGAGCCTGGAGTTGGAAATTAGATGCTTTTTTTTTAGGCCCTATCATGGAAGACCAAATGAAGTGAACCGTTTAAATTCTGTTAAGAATGATGAAATTAGACGAATAATTGAAAAAATCATCCACTAGTAACATTTGTTAAAAAAATATTATTTTTCGGGTAATATGCGAGCCTTGGGGTTTGAAATTAGAAGCCGTTTTTTTAGGCTCCATGAGACTGAATGAACTGAACCTTTGAAATTATGTTTGGAGTGATAAACAAGAGGCGATTTGGTAGAAAAATCTTCCACAAGTAACATTTGTTTAAAAAACTACCACTTTACGGACGAAATGCGAGCCTGAGATTGGAAATAAGATGCCCCTATTCAGGCCCTATGGCAGGACTAAATTAAGTGAAGCGTTGGAATTCGGTTAAGAATGATGAACTCGAGACGTATAATTGAAAAAAATATGCACTAGTAACATTTGTCAAAAAAATCACCACTTTGCGGGTGAAATGCGAGCCTTGGGTTCGGAAATTTGATGGAATTTTCTCAGGTTCCATTATGCTGAATGAACTATACCTTTAGTATTCCATTCAATGCGATAGACTTAAGACGACGGTATGAAAAAATCATCTCAAATTTGTTAAAAATATTCCTTTTTGCAGGCGAAATGAGAGCCTTAGGGTTAAAAAATAGATGTTGTCTTATCAGACCCATGGGATCGAATGAAGTGAACCTTTGGAATTCTGTTCAGAATGATGAACTAGAAACGATTAAATGGAAAAATCTTCCGCAAGCAAAAAAATGTTAAAAAAAATATTACTTTGCGGGAAAAATGCGAGCCTTAGGATCAAAAATTAGGAACCGTTTTTTCATGTTCTATTGACCGAATAAACTGAATCTTTGAAATTCTGTTCAGAGTTCAGTAGAGGCGATTTGATGGAAAAATCTTTCACAAGAAACATTTATTTAAAAAAATCACTTTCCTGGTGACATGCGAGCCTTGGGGTTAGAAATAAGATGCCCTTTATCAGGCCCAATGGGAGGAACAAATAAATTAAACCGTTGGAATTCTGTTAAGAATGATGAACTCGAGACGAATAATTGAAAAAATCATCCAATAGTAACATATGTTGAAAAAAGTACCACTTTGCAGGTGAAATGCGAGGCTTGGGGTCGAAAATTAGATACCGTTTTCTCATGCTCTATGATACCAAATGAGTTTAACCTTTGAAATTCTGTTACAAATGATGAACTCGAGACGTTTAAATGGAAAAATCTTTCCCAAGTAACATTTGTTAAAAAATACCACTTTGCGTTCGAAATGCGAG
The DNA here is from genome assembly GCA_022651775.1 of Drusus annulatus. Lineage (NCBI taxonomy): Eukaryota > Metazoa > Arthropoda > Insecta > Trichoptera > Limnephilidae > Drusus > Drusus annulatus. Next base: position 192,719 of record JAGWCC010000606.1, on the reverse strand, counting down.
GCTTGGGGCCGTTTTCTTGGGCTTTATGGATCCGAATGAACTGAACCTTTATAAATCTGTTTAAAATGATGGATTAAAGATTGTCAATGAAAAATATCTCCAAAAGAAACATTTTGCACACACTTTGCCTTAGGGTTAAACATTTAATGTCATTTTCTCAGACTTTATGAGACTGAATGAAGTAAATCTTAGAAATTCAGTTTAAAACGATAGAATTTTAAGAAAAATTAATGAAAAATTTCTCCGAAAGTTTCATTTGTAAAAAAAAATACCACTTTACGGCAAAATACGAGCATTAGGCTCGGACATTAGAAGCTGTTTCTCAGGTTCTAAGGGACCGAATGAACTGAACCTTTGGAATTCTGTTCAGAATGATGAACTCAACACAAATACACGAACAAATCATTCACTAGTAACATTTATTAAAAAAATCATCTCTTTGCGGGCGAAATGCGAGACTTGGGGTTGGAAATTTGATGGCATATTCGCAGATTCTATTAAACCGAATGAACTTAACCATTTTGATTTTATTTAATATGATAGACATAAAGACGATCACATGAAAAATTCATCTAAAATCAACATTTGTTAAAAAAAAAACTTTTGTGGGCAAAATGCGAGCCTTAGGGTTGTGAATTAGTTACCGTTTTTTCCAGTTCTATGGAACCGAATGAACTAAACTTTTGGAATTCTGTTAAAAACGATGGACTAAGGACGGTGAAATGAACAAAAAAACCCGAAAGTAACTTTTTTTTCAAATACCACACTTTGCGGGCGAAATGCGAGGCTTGGGGTTGAAAATTAGATGCCGTTGTCTCAGGCCTTATGGGTCAGAATGTACTAGACCTTTGAAATTCCATTTAAAATGATGGACTTGACGATTCAAATGAGAAATCCTTCCAAAAGTAACATTTGTTAAAAAAATACCACTTACCGGGCGAAATGCTCGCATTGGGGTCAAAAATTAGATGTCATTTTCTCAGACTATTGGACCGTATGATTTGAACCTTTAGAATTCCGTTCAAAATGGTGGGATTTTAGACGATTTAATAATGACATAATTCATCCAAAATAACATTTGTTAAAAAAATACCAATATAGCAATTCGCCGCATGGAGCGGACAGCTCCAATTGCGCCTACACAGGACTGGCCCTGCATGGGTTCAGAGGAGGAAGTATTAGCACGTATAACTTTCTTACTTGAAATACTTCCACCAAACGAAGGTCAATTGAAACTCGAAGACGTTAAGCAGTTGGCAGTCTTGGGGGAAACATGTGGTTACAAGTCCACAAAGCAAACAGCGCCAACCACTCGGCAAACAAACTGTAGCTACCATTATTGCAGTACTGAGGTCCAGGCTCTATAGCTCTACACGGGGTTATATGAGAGTTTAACACGTAGTTATATATTACGCAGTACTCTTTTTTGCCACGATTTTTGAACCAAAATAATTATAATGAACATAATAATTACAAATCTTCCTGGTAAGAAAACTGAAATCGAAATCAATAAATTTATTAAAAGAATTGAAAAAATAACTTTGTATGTTATAACACGAATATTATTTTATTTTTTATGACCGACTGGTTTCGCTTAGTCTAGGCATCATCAGGGTATAAAATTAAACTAATATTCGCCGTTTTATACAAATTTATTTTATATTTCTTTAAATATGTCAAACTAAGTGATTGCTTTTTACAAAAATAATAATAATATTAATAATAAATTTATTGTTTAAGCAATATTTACCAACTTCATCTAAATATCCAGGTTCTCTTCAATCTTCTTGTTCCTATTTTCCTGAGTCTCACCGGCTCCGGTATCACATAAAAGGGATTATTTTGTACAAAATATACAAATGCTGTATCCATAATAAAGTTAAGTGTGGACTGTAACGATTCGACTGTACTTTAAACAAAATATTTTTTCGTATTTATTAAAAAAAATAAATGTGTTTTGTCTCTGCCATTAAAGATTATTTACTCAATATTATCTTTATTTTAGGATCATTACTTAAACTACTTCTTTTTTAATGAAAATGAAATAATTACTTTGTATGAGAGCAGAAATTTCATTTTAACTTTTATGACCGACCGGTTTCGCTTAGCCTAAGCATTATCAGAGTGTATGAATAAACAAAAAAAGATTCAAAGTCTGCGGTCACATACGAGTACACATACAGAGGGAGAATACAATATAAAATAAAAGAACAAACAATAGAATAATATTTAAATTTTAACAAAGGAATAGAAAGAGACGGACAGACAGTAAGAAACAAAAGAGGCAAATGTTTACTGAGAAGGTGATTAAAGAATAATGAGATTTTTTTTATGAGTTTACAGGAAATATTCTTAATATTGGAACTACTAGACAGATTAGATAAAGTAATTATTTTATTTTTACTAAATATGTCAAACCATAAAGTAATTTCTTTCTATGAAAATACTTATTTTTTCTTCTGTGGTGTAATTGTTGCAATTTTTTTCATTTAAATTTTCTGTCGTGTTAATATTTACCATTTTTACCGCTTAAGAGCTATTTTGCCAAGGGTATCGTTTAATTTTCTTTTATGATCGCATTATTACGTTTTAAAATTAAAAGTCATTTTAAACATCCATGTGGTTTTATTCTACTGGAATGTCATTGTAAAGAGGCATGGGCCAATATGTAATTGATGCGTGCGAGCTCGTTTTTTTCATTACCTGTTATCTCATCCGTGTTGCATTTCACGTCCGTGTCGGTGTATTTCACATTTACAGTTTTTTACTACCATTATTCGTAGTTAGAACAAATGAATACTTACTGAATAAAACCCTCAAGAGCTTCTTAGTTTTCACATATTTTCAGATTTACACGTGAATGAAAAAACCCCATAATAATAATATAAAGTTATTTAATATAAAAAATATATATTTATAACTTAAAACATTTTTGTTCTCATTTAGTTTACAAATAATTCACAAGGTCTGGAAGTACTTAACTAATAGTTTCTCACGTATCTAAGCAAAATCTAAAAACATATTGAGAAGTATTACGGTAAATCATTTTGAGATTTGAAATTATTTTTCCAACCCATAAATTGCTACATTATTGTTTTCGTGCTACATTCATTTAGCCAAAATACAAGTGAGAAAATTAGTCACTTTTTGACCTTACTACTCAAGCTAGATAATAAACTTTGTTTTTACGGAAAGAGAAGATGCCTGTAGTTACTTACGAAATTTGTATTGCACTACCGCCTACTAACTTGCTGGACTAATCTAGGGGCTATTAAAAAAATGTATAAGTCAAATTCCATTTCCCGTTAATTAAAAAAAAAACTCACGCAAAAGGAGTGCGGTTTATATTGAAATCAGAGTAGAAATATTTAATTTCAATAAAAAATAATTTTGTTTTAAGCCACTTTATTTATACACATATAACAATTCGACCAGTTTCGGTTAAACTTAACCTTCATCAGGAACGTATAAGTATAAATTATAATGTCAAGCTACAAAGTGTTTGCTTCCTTCGATAAGAAATATTTAAGGTTATTTCTTTCGTCTCTACAAAAGAGTGGAAAAATATATAAGAGATTTTTTTGTTTTACTTACCTGATATGGTTCTGAATTATATCGACGGAGCGCTTTTCTAAACTGCAAATGGTTTAAAAAAACATTTTCGTGAAACCACAAGAGTCTCACCTGCCTGAAACCAGCGGATTTATGACATCTCAATTGTTAATGTTGTCTAATTAAAATAATGAATAAAGATCCTTTAAATAATTAAATTATTTTAAGAGTATCTAGTGACTTTAATAATAGCAACAAGATCAAAAAATTTAAAATGTCAATTCTAAGTAGTCATATTGAGTACAATTCCACAGCTTGATCTCCAAATTATGATGTTCATTCAAACACGATCGAATGAATCCAACATGAATTCTTAAGATACGTACATTTTAGAATCGGTAATCCTATAGAATACCTAGATTACGATTACTTACTGTATTCATTAATTTAATAAAATTGTCCGAAAGTAGAATTTTATTTGCGATTTTTAACATGCTTGTCAAAATTATTTGTTCAATTTTTAATCTATTTACTTATTTATAAACTAACGGACTATTGTCCAATTATAAAAAAATACATAACACGAAATGGGAAAAAAGAGCAACATAGAAGAAACAGCACATACATAATATTAAATGAAGCAATGACAAAAATAGGACAAAATATAGATAAGAGGGAACATCAAAGCCAAGGTCAAGTCAAAGTTTTGGTTGAGTCGTAAAGAATTTTATACCCTGAATTTTTATATTTAATTGCATTTCATGTTCCTGGCTGGACAGTTACAAGACAATACCTATCATTGTGACAATTCTACTTCAACCTTACAATATTATGCTCCCATGTGACGAATTCAACATCTGGGAAATAAATACTCTGATGTTGTTGATATATTTAGTACATCAATATCACAATATAAGCATACCTTAGTACAGTAGTTTTCATCTAGTAGAGCTAATTTATTTGATCAAACTATTTACCTCTGTATGTACCTGCCATTCAATACCAATTTGCTTTACAATATGTTTGTACTTTTTATGAGTATATATATATATTGAATGTAAATATTTGTGTAAACGCCTTTAACGGGCGTGAATAAATAAATAATATCGAGGTATAGTTGTATCGTTTAAATATAGCCGTCAAATATTGCCATAAGCAATAGCCATTTCAAGCCTTATTATAATTATTAATGTGGTCTTTCACCATGGCAATACTGAAGATTTATTCCACCCTAGGCAAGAGTAAAATACATTAACTATATCTTCGTAAAAACGTATTATCTTTGTAAAAAATAAAGCCAGTTAATTTAATTAAGCTTGTATTAAAATTGTTTATTCTTAACGTTAGAGGGCACTTAATGCTAACTTTTCAGTAAATGTGCTTAGAGAAATAAATAAAGAAAACTAAACATGCACCTTCACTGATATAGTAACTGAAAACCATACTTTTTACTCTTCTCTCAAGGAGGCCATAAAATTTCCATTCTCACAACTGGCATATCATCAAATAAACAATCAAAACGAGTGTATTCAATTCCACAAAAAACAATAAAAACCAAAGGATAAAGATTTTTCTACTATCTGGCTGAGTTAATCTTTTTTTCTAAAGTTCCTGAATTCCATCCTAGTGTTATAGCAGCCTAGCAGCCTAGCAGCCTATCGGCCTATCAGCCGAGCAGCCAGGGCGGAACACGCGTGCCTCGGCGGCGCCAGTCGGGCGGCCCCGGTGGGCGGCGCGGGCGGAGGGCGGGGGCGGCGACTAGGCGGGCGGGGGTAGACGTGCAGGCCGAAGCGTAGTATGGAAACCATTCCGCGAGCAAATTAAAAACATCGCGGGATGGCGAGCCGGCTACACTCTGACTTATTAGGTTATAATGTCTGCTGCGAAGGAATTTAAAATCATTGGGAGAAACTCCTCGATTTAATATAAAATTACTTGTGTATTACTTATAACTCTTATTGGGCTGAATGCAATGTTCATAATAAGTATGACATATGAAATATAAATCTGTGTTGTTTTACTGATATTATATCACACCATTGAAGGTCATCTAGAGGTCACGTGTTTCTAACCCGACGAAGGTAAATATACATAATTAAACTATTATCTGTTAGTTCACGTATTATTTTTATAAAACAATTTATAGTATGTTTGTGGCATGTTCCCTACGGTAGCTAGATACTCTAAGCCATTTAGAATCGAAAAATTTGCTTGTAATAAGTAAGCCGCGTTTAGTGACCAGATCTGAATAGTCTTCTACATCTCCATCCCCTCCCCACTCCTTTTAGCCTCATAAAATATCCCAATTACATTTTAAATTATTTTAATTTGTCACTAATGGATTAATATATACGTCCTGCTGAAAAATGTGGAATATAAATTGTCTAACTAACTAACTAACCATCACGCCGTTTCCCCGCAGGGGTAGGCAGAGAGGACAAACCGCCATATAACTCTGTCTTGGCACATTCTCCTTGCTTCATTTATATTCATACATCGTCTCATACATACTCTTCTGTTATTCTGACTCTTCACATGACCCGATTCAAGTATTTGATTTATTTGATCGTGCCACGTCTTTCTCGGGCGTCCTTGACTTCTTCTTCCATTCACTATCGAATCATATTTTCTTTTCACACTCCTTTCTTCGTTCATTCGCTCTACATGCCCAAACCATCTAAGCGTCCCTTTCTTGATCCTATTCATTACGCTCACATCAGCCTTGCATTCTTTCCGGATATCCACATTTTTAATACGGTCATATATGGTTTTACCGCACATACGTCTCAAAGATCTCATTTCCACAGCATTCAGTCTACTTTTATCTTTCCTCTGCCAGTTCTATGCCTCACTGCCATACATCAGGGTTGGTATAAGCACTCCATTGTGGATTGCAAGCTTCGCTTCTTTGGACAATTTCTTATTTGCGCCAACAGCGTTCAGTCCTCCATTAATGGAGTTTCCTGCATTCACCCTTCTTTCAATATCCTTATCAGCCTTTCCCTTTCTCGTAAACATACTTCCTAAATACACAAACTCATCCAATTGCTCCAAGTATTCATCATTCACAACTATATTGCACGCTGTTCTCGTACTCTCTCTTTCAAACACCATGACTTTGGACTTACTTACATTCATCATCAACTCATTTTGCATACATACTTGGTTCATCCTAGACACGAGAAACTGTAGATCTTCTATACTGTCAGCAATCAGCACCGCATCGTCCGCATACAATAGGCAACATACTTTCAGATTGTGCATTTTCGCGCCCAAGCCCACACCTTTTGATTCTTGCACACAATTATCCATGTACAAATTGAACAACCACGGTGACATTACACAGCCTAATTGAAATTAAATTAAATTGTCTAACTGACTGTTAATAAAAAAAATAGTAGTGGTATGGCCCCACTGGCTCTGGGCAGTTACTCTTGTGCGGTATTCACATACATAAATAAAATTGTATGCTTGATTTGCATGCATTTCAATGGAATGTGATTTGATGAATTTGCGTAAATGATTGCTTCGGTGCTATTGCCCTACCCGGGAACATTAACGAACCCAGAAACCAGACACATTAGAATTTACTGCATGGGAATGGGTCATTCTTGTGCTCAACTTCTCGACTGTCAGCTTATTTGCTACTTCTTTCCTAAGACCACCTTTTTGAGAACCAGGTTCACTGCTTCTTCTCATAAAGGAACCTTGTTTAATCCACGATGCCTTGCAATGTTTTTCTCTATAGAAAAACGATTGTGTATTTATTTATATATTAACAGACCATTGTTCAATTACAAAAAAATGCATAAAACGAAATGAGAAAAAAGCAACAGAGAAAGAACAGCACTAACATAAGTTTTTAATGAAGCAATGACAAACATAGGACAAAAATATACATTAGAAAGAACATTCAATTCAAAGCCTGAAAAGGTTTTGGCAGAGTCACGACATTCTGGAAAGTTGAAAATTATTTCTATAATTCGTAGAGTGATGATTGAGGAACAGCAATTCATTGTTTGTAAGTCTACGGCAAGGAATGTTGAACTGTATTATTATTTTTGTGGTATTAGTCAATATTTCTATAAATTTAGTTATTAACAAATGTCCATGATGGAATCGACGTTGCTTATAATTTAATTGAATTTATTTCGAATTTCCAGTCAGAAAAGCTGTGCGAATTTCATAAAGCTAGAGCTCATTTAACGTGGTGTATTTCTTCACAAACAACACGAGCTTATTTTTTGCCTTTACTTTCGTTAGATAATGTTAATTATGCGATGCCAGTCAGAGTATTATAATGTTAAATGTCAAGATTGATGGAATTTGTGAAGCATTACGACCAATAGAAATAATTTTTTTGCGAGTTTCTAATTCATAAATTGTATAATATGGAGTTTTTAGCGTTGTGAGGTTTTCTTATTTGGGAGTCGGCCAATGTCAGTTTTTTCGTTTCAGATTCGCACCTTGATGAGATGGAATAATTCTCTTAATATTAACATTAATTTCAGATTTTTGTACAATCATTCTTCGACAAACAATAACCAATACAGAAATTTCTATCTTACATCGGTTTTTGCCACACATTTCTTTCGTCGAACGATTTGATTGTTGTCTGTTTATTACCAATTGATTATTGGCAAAGTTGTATTATTTAATTGTATATTTCGGGTCAAGTTATTTATCCAATCAATGTCACTGCCAACTGTTGTCAACATGCTTGTATTACTGTTTTTCTCTGTCAAATGTACATAAATAATCTATGTAATATAATTTATTTGACATATTTTTATAGAATATTATGTAAGGGTCGCAATTCGGATTTTTTGTTTTGTTTTATTGTATTTGGCACTAATATTCGTCAAAACATAGGATAAAGATTTTCGTTTTTCTTTGTCTGTTACCACATGTCTTTTCTTTTATCAAATAACCTTCTTATGATACGAAAAATCTCTGGGATTAAATGATAATTCAATGTACTTTATTAAGGTCTCACAAAAAAGGTTTTTTATTCCAGGTTTTTACAAAAAAAAAAAAAATATATATATTTTTTTCTTTTGAAAAAGAAGGAAAAAAACTTGTTGGTGATAATTCCAAGAAGATCTCATCAAATTGTACCGTCCCATTCATAAATATATTTTGTAGATTTACACTTTTCTTCAGACGATGGTAAATGATGTAGTAAAAAAGTACTAAAAGTTATTCTTTGTAGAATTTGCTTTGTTTTTAAGGTCAGAATCTTATGGCGTTATTTCATAATTGGTCACAATAATGGTCGTCGCTGATATATGAATATATATTTATCACTTTCGATAAAGATAAATCAATTTTTAAGATGGTTAAGTGTTTCAATATTTAACGTGCAGATAAATAAGAGATAATGCCTAAAAAAAAAAAAAAACATTTTTTTTGTATTTTATATTTATTATAAATTTTAATTAATTTAAAAACGAAAATAATTTTACTTGGAAAAATTCTTCGAATAATATTATAATTATTTGGTTTTGTATTTACACGCCCATGGGGCTTTTACAAAGCATGTGTTTCAGAAACCTCTCCTTAAGCGGGCACTAAGTGCCGTTGAGGTAATTTTCTTTCTCGAAACGGCGCTTAAAAAATCAACCAATCATTATTATTATTAAAAGATAAATGAATCCTTTCAAAATTTAACTGGTCAGCAGCGTTAGTTTGTATCAAAAAATTGATTGATTCTGAGAAATGCATCAATAACCACTGTTCCTTTGCGCACTTATGTGCGTATTTTCATCTTCGAACGACTTACGGTCGCCGATCTTTATTTCTCTGATTTAAATTTTACATTTATTTAATTGAGAAGATTTTGTGGGTTTACCTTTCTAAAACCTTTATCTTTTTCGAAAGCTTGATAGTTTTGTTTTGAAATATACCGAACGATTGTCCAAATAAATGTGACAACTATTCACGTGATATTATTGTGTTTAATACGTGGAGGTTTCGTTTCATTTCGACTAAGCTTTCCTCGACATCTCCTAATCCTTTTGAGACGGGTAGAGATCGTTGGGACGTTAGCTGTTTTGAAGATGATTTTCAAGTATGTATAGCTTTTTTGAGCGCTCTCAAGTTAATATTTTACAAAAATGGCAATCAGTTAATTAGCCTAGTATTATTATTACCGAGCACAATAGGTTTTTTTAAAGTCCAATAACAAAAATATTGAGCTGAAATCACAGTTCATAGAAACAAATTTATTATCCATTAGTAAGACACACATTATTGAAGAAATAAATTTAAAGAGGTTTTGGTTTATTAGATAAAAACACAAATTTTCTTGACGGGTAAGTTTTAACTCAGCATGAGCGATATGGATAATATACGCTTCTCGATGAGTAGCCTTAATCAAAAGTTTACTCAGAAGTGGTGAATTACCCCCTTTATCTTCAAGTAGGTAGTTTTGCAACTCTTTCAATTATTTTATCAGGATCAAGAAAGGGACGCTTAGATGGTTTGGGCATGTAGAGCGAATGAACGAAGAAAGGAGTGTGAAAAGAATATATGATGCGAAAGTGAATGGAAGAAGAAGTCGAGGACGCCTGAGAAAGACATGGCACGATCAAGTGAATCAAATACTTGAATCGGGTCATGTGAAGAGTCAGAATAACAGAAGAGTATGTATGAGACGATGTATGAATGTAAATGAAACAAGGAGTGTGTGCCAAGACAGAGATATATGGCGGTCCGTCCTCTCTGCCTACCCCTGCGGGAAACGGCGTGATGGTTAGTTAGTTAGTTATAATTGTCTTGACTCATAGTGTTATGAGCATTATCACATAGATGGCATCGTGGTACTATTTTCACTATTATGTGAACCACTACGGCTAGCAAGGCTTGCCGCGAGATGTCATCCAGGTTATTTTCGTGTTTATTTGCGGTGGCCAGTGTTTTTGTACTGCTCTTAATAAACTGATTGAAATCTTCCGTTTAAGACTTTGATGGAATGTGGGGTAGCAAATATATTCCGGTTTATTGTGTTTATCAATTTCAATTGATGTAACTTGTACGAGTATGTCAGATATTTAACGTTGTTAAATTGACATGGTTCAATGTGACAGGTGACAGTTCGTTGAGATCTAGTACTGTGAATTTAATAAGATTGTGTTTCTTAAGAATGTCTTCGAATCTTTTGATTAGATATGCGGACGCTGGGGGAATACACTTCACGGGGAGTGCCTTGCCCATATTGATAATATTTTTCTTTGTTAGAGGTGCTTTCAATAAAAGTTGTAGGGGTACTTTATCCACTATGTGTGTGTTTTGTCCAATAAATACATGAATTTTGTATAACAATACCAAAGGCGGACGTCGAATATTATTTACTTATTTTTGTTGACATGAATATAAGTTATCAAGTGTAATTACAAAACTGTCATGCAGCTGCAATTGGATATGGGTGATGAGATGACGAGGTTATACAACTCGATCGTAATATTTTTAATATTATGTTGCATGCAACGTTCGACAACCTTTTGATTATTTTGTGACCATAAAGCATTTTCGAATAGCTTGGTATACCAAACAGGTTCACCCGTAATTTGAAATAATTATGTGAAGTAAACAATGGGGTAAAAAATCTTGCTTTTATCGGATAAATACATATTTTGAAACTTCATAGCTCATGTAACAGAAATGACTGCACACTGAAGACAAAATCGAAAATTTCACAATGCTGGAGCTTATTTTTTTGCCACTGTGTAGGTCCACTGTGTAGTGAAGATTTAATTCTTTAAACAGCATCATCAACCGTAACAAATGGAAATGACGGAAAACTCAGAGCTTCCTGGGCGGAATCAATATTTAAAAAATCACAAGGACAAAATACATTTACTTGATCAATAATGCCAAGTATTTGAAACTTATATTATTATGAGTTTAAAACTTTGGTTGAAGAGTAGTAAATTGTTGTGTCTATTCTGTCAGTTTGCAAAGTGGTGGGTTGCACAGAGGGCTTTGAGAGGTCCTGACCTCACAGCAGTGGTAACTGTAACATTATACGAGTATCATAATACTCCGCCAGCTACCACCTAGAACAAATCTTTGTTCGGACCTTACATGTGTGCACCGAACACAATTTAATAGTGTTCGGTTGGATATTCAATTATTTGGGACGTGAATGTCGTGTTTTCATGTCCGAATATAATGGGAGGTTTTACGAAATACAAAAGTCTAACACTGCAAATTTTATAAAAATGTTTTAATGAATGAATATCTTTTGCAGACCTGACTGAAAGAACAATGCGGGTCAGTACAAAAATATTGTTTCTTGGAAAAACGTGCGGGCTTTTTGTCATCTGCGCCTACCTTGTTCTAGGGACTTTGCTTATTATGCCGTGGGTTACGTGACTAGTTGTGAACCACAAGCTTTTCTTGATTTTTTGTACAAATATTTAGACTCAGTTTCAAATATAGACCGCACTACTAACTAAAATAATTGACTGTATTAACTAAACGGTACAATCACATTAATACGTTATTAAGTAGTCGATCTGTTAGTGGATGGTTTCCGACTGCTTAGTAGTCGAGTAAACAAATGCGTCGGGTCATCAAGCACTTTTATCGCGAGTTGAATCATCCGCTAGCAAGTTCTCCGCTATGGCACAAGCAACATTTTTACTTAAAATGATGGAAGTAGGAGTAAATCGAATATTGTCCGGTTATTTGTAACCCGGAAATATTGTCTTAGCGGAATGGCAAATTTTGCCCGTTGTTAAACATTCTCAAGCTTTTATATAATAACTACATATCACTTCAACAGTCGCAAAATAGCGTAATAATTATCGTGAACTGCAGCAATGTGCTGCAAATAATCTCCTTGTCACAAAATAATATTTTTAAACGCAGCCTCCAAACAGCTCATGAAAATTTAATTACACTTTCCGTAAGTGATTCATTACGCTAACGTCTGCTCACAAGAGCTCCGCAGCCACTGTAGCCAGGTCTCATCAGATCATTACCTCTTTTGGTAGGGTGGACTTAATATCTCCTTCAAGCCAGGCCACTTGTGCTTTATGCGGCTAACAACCCGTTACGTTGGGGATATAAGGCAGCTAAATATGATAATGAATGCATGGAGTCATGTCTTCCAAATAATCCCCAAGGGTAGTGCGGGACCTTTAACCCTTTCACTACATGTTACAGACTATTTGAATATTATTATTATTATTATCAATCTTCTTCATGTTCATTTATTTACTAATCTAATGTTCGATCACAACCCTAATATAAATTAATAGAAATCACTGTTGGTAGTTATTTTTTTTTATAATTAATTAATTGGTTTAAGAATCTACTATTAAAAAGAAGAAATGAACAATATAATACGTGATTTTGACCTCTTTATTTTTTTAAGGCAATTTAGATTTCTCGTTCCGTGAATTTAACATTTAAAAAAATCATCTTAAAGAGTTTTAGGTTGTTTTAGTTTTTACTTTGATGATTTATACTGCAAGGATGTTCTAAACGTTGGTTTTGGAAGTAGTAAGAAGTGCATCGTGGGTGAATACTTCGATTGAAAAACTTATATTTGTTTACCCAAATTAATGTTTCCACCGAAGCTACTCAGTTTTTTTGTATTTAATACACTCGTGCTAAATTAACCATTGATTATTCATATCACATAAACTTATGGCATGCTTTTAATGCAAACTATTGTTTTAAATGCTTTTTTTTCTGATGATTCGTCAAATTATTGTAGCTCTTTACGCTCTATGATTTGCTCTTAATAAATAATATAATTATGTGTATATATAACTACAAACTTTGTATTTTTTATTTTGTTTAATTTTGTACCCTGATGATACTAAGGCTAAGCGAAACCAATCGGCCGTAAAATAAAAGATCCGTGGTTATTTTTTAATTTCTTTAAATAATATAAACCTAATTTTATTCGTATTATCCGTGTTGTGTTTCGTGTTTAAGCTGGAAGTATTCCATTGTTCTCATAAATTCAGATGAAGTGTGTATATATTGTACTGTAAAATATGATTTCCTCAAATTATGATACCTCATGTTTAATTCATTCTATCGATAGCAAATTCTGGATAGTGCTTTTAATTCAAGGCATTGAGTCAATAAAATTAATACTTGAAACAAAATGAATAATTAATTAGAGTTATAAATAAACGAACCTATTGTTTACAAACTTATTTTGAAAACGAATCCTGAAGTAAATTACCAACCAAAAAACATACTATATTTATTTCCAGAAATGCAAGATATTTTCTCACTTTATAGATTACATACGGTATTTAAAAAATGCGCAATATATCGGGATGGAAAACATGAACGAAAGAGTTGTAGGTTGGATAAATCAGCATGTTACGTTTTCACATAAAAATGTGTTATTTTTCCCCCGTTTGAAATGTTTAGGGAGTTTGATAAACATTAAAATGTTTTTTTAGTAACTGTAACAAGCCATTTATATTTATTATTTTAGATCAAAAACCATGTAAAACTTCAGAAAGCGTAAAAACAAACAAACAAGTACAAATTTTAAATAATTCAACACTTATGCGTTGACGATTTTTGGGAAAACTTGGATTTATGTTGTTTTGATTTGGATGGATCTTGTAATAAAGCAAAAGGAATAAGAGAAAAGGGGTAAATAATGAAGGTAACAATAAACGCTATTCACAACAAGTCACAAGTTACAGCTTAAACCATTTTAATAATTATTAATGGTGTTTTCCACCGTAGAACACCAAAAATAAAACTTTTGTTAACAACACCAGTGCCTGAAACATGTGATACTCAAAAACCTTTTAAGAATGAATGAGTGGTTGAGTAGCCCATTGCGGGAGCAGCCGGAAAAGCCAAAGTCACAACCGTCGAAGTAACCCCTATAATTTGAACGTTTGAAGAAATTTCCGAGACATGTTTAACGCCGGGCCCTGTTGTTGAATAAAGTTTGAGGTGTTACATCAAGTGGCAGTGTGATTATTCACAAGGGAGGGCGGGCGCTGGAGGGCGGTAATTAATGGACGGGAATCTTCGTTGGGCGGTAAGTTTCACTACACAATACACAATGCGGTCAATTAAAGGGGACGCGGGGAACAAAAACGTCCGTTAACGAGCGTTTATTTTACGAAGGTAATTTAAAAAAAAAATAAGGTCTCAACAGTTAGGGACAATTTCTATTTTTACAACGAAAATATTAAAAGGATTTTTGAAGAACTTCGAATTAAATCATCTCTCGTTTTTAATAAATAATCTAGGGTCTCTCATAAATTGGTCGTTTTAATGACGATGTTTTAATAGTTCAAAAAAAAAATCTTTCTAATATTGGTATAATGATTGTAGGTAGGTTCTCATATTTTTATCAAAATGAATGAAGAACGGGGAATTTCAAGTTTTATGCAAGGTAGTAAAAGAAAAAGGTTGTTATTGTGGGTGATATATCGATCTAAATGAGACCAGTTAGTAGCTAAGTGGATAAATGCGTCGGTGTTAATCCACTCAGGCAGGCGCCGTGGGTTTAATTTCTCTGCTAGTTAAGTCCTCTATCATTGCACAAGCAACATTTTCCCCTTATAATTATGGTAGTTAGAGTTTTAGAATATTGTATGGTTATTCGTAACCCAGGAATGTTTATCTTTCTTTTAATTTTGTTCTTAATGTTTAAAATTAGCGTTTTGCATTAGGATATTTGGACCAAATGTACATGAATTTTATAAATTATTAAATAAGCTTGTATTTATTATGATTTCTATGGAATCCCATGAAAAAATTATCCACCGAAATTCTTGTATATTTTGAAAACAATGTATTTGCTTTCCTTTATGGTTACATATTTTGATGTCAAAAGTTGGCAGACTTACAATTTTCTTGGGTGATTAGAATTAGATACAACAATATGTAGGTATGTTATTATGAATCTTAAACCTTATTTTGTCCTACTTAATTTGCTCGTCCATGTAGGTTAGGTGAGATGAGATTAGCTAAGATGGGGTTGGAAGAAGTTTGCATTAGTCAGTTGTATGATTCATTCCTGTTTTCTCTAGAATCCTGTTGGAAAATATTCAATTAGTGGAATATTTTCCAATAATATTATCCAATTGTAGGTATGTTATTATGAATCTTAAACTTTATTTAGTCCTACTTAACTTGCTCGTCCATGTAGATTAGGTGAGATGAGATTAGCTAAGATGCTGTTGGAGGAAGTTTGCATTAGTCAATTGTATGATTCATTCCTGTTTTCTCTAGAATCCTGTTGGAAATTATCCAATATAAAATATTTTACTTGTCAGTAAATTTTTTCCTCTTCGTACACTTTACGATTTCACCTTTTAGGACTATCCAAAATGACTTTTTCTTCGTGTTGGTTTCGGTTCTGATAAAAATTAGAGTTTTATTGCTCTGGGGTAGTGTTTTTTCTTCAATAACTGTACCCTAAATCAAAACTGCAGTTTCGGGTTAGATGGCTAAGTGGTTCAAAGCGACGGTTTCCTACCCAGGCGTTGCGGGTACGGTCCTCTGCTGGCTAGGTCCTCCAACATTGCGCTAGAATTTTTTTCCGCCTATTATATATATTAACGGCCTCCATGGTCAAGTGGTCGAGTGGTCGACGCACGACTACGAATCCAAAGGTCGCGGGTTCAAACCCGGCGTGCGCCAATAACTTTTATTTAATTAATATGTGTCATAACACATGAAATTCAAATAAAAAAAATAAAAAAGCATATTTGCAGCACGTTCCAGAGTGGTAGATACTCTAAATATCGCCCTGGTGAAAGACCACCATTCAGAATCGAAATGTTGCTTGAAATGGCTTTGGCCGTGTTTGGTAACTAAATCTGAATAGCCAGGTACTTCCCAACCTGCCTCTTCCCAATCTCCTTCTCCTCTCCACTACCTTCAGCCTCACAACATACCCTATTTTGGGATGCCATCGTCTCACTGGTTCTAGATGGTTGGGAGCAGTTGAGACTCTTGTGCGGTATTCATAGAAACAAAAAGTAGGAGGAATTCGAATATTGTTAAGTAATTCATTTAAAAAAAATTCTCTTAAAACTTTATGTATTTGACAAAACTAGTTGGCATAAAATATTTCAATATACGTTTCTGTGTTAATTAAGCAATCAAAACCCAGTTATTCATAATTTTTTATAATTAAAATTTTGATTTCATTGCGTACCATAATTAACTTTGCGTTGAGTAAGGTTTGATCTGAGTTTACCAACATTTATGTATATTTGCAGCACACCAAAAAAGTTAAGATCATCAAATAGACAAGAACTAGCTTTCGAATTATATTTGTGTAATCCGCCATTTGTTTATCTGTGATGCAATCAAGTTACTTTTCAAGAAAACGTTTAGCGAGTAAACGGTAGTCAGACCTACCCTTCTCTAAGGCTTTCAAAAGTAGAAACAGATAAGAAATAAGTAATTTGCGTTTTTTCTCAATCCAAATACAAAAATTATTCATTAAATAAAAAATGTTACAAATAGCTTTCATAATATCTTCCGGTGCGCTATTTTTAAACGATCATTGTAATCTAATAATCGTTAATTGATTTTTGAAGAAAAGGACGGAAGTAAGAAGTTAGTTGATGAGATTTTAGTGTGCTGGTGGGGATCCGGGGGACGCAGGGAACGTGCGGTGCACTTAACATCTCTTAGCAACCCCTTCTTCTACCCCTCCCCTTCCTCAATCCTTGTCACCCTTGAACCCAAAGGATAGTTCATTAGAACATGTGTGAATTATGGAGTAATGAACCATAATACTCTCGTCATATATTTTTAAATGAAGTGGGTTCTTGATTAAATTGAAATATTGTAAAGATTGTCTATTCATCGTACGTACCAGAGGCGTGTTTCAGTCTACACCGAGCCTAAAAGTTTTTTTTTTAAGTTTTATACTATTGGTAGATCGCACGAAGACTGTAAAGCTGTGCATGACTCGAGAAAATAAAACGAAAAATTATTTTTACACGGAATTTCATAAACTTTTCACTATCGGATAGCACTATTCACAATTGACTGATGCACAGCTTTTTGGCGTTCATATACTGCAAGCCTGTGGTACGACCGCTTCGATGAACTTTTGAACTTAATTTTTCAAAAACATTACCGTATTTAAACAAAATATTGGCGAATTGTTTTAAGACTCCCACAGCGTAATGACGTCGTGACACCGTATTTAACTTTGAGTCGGAAAGTTACGAGTTCGATTAATTCCGCAGTTGAAAGAAAATAGTCAATTTGATTTTTCCATTAAATATTAGCAGTAATAATCTGGATGGTTTTTGTATTTATAAAATATTTAACTTGTAAAAAATTATTTTAGATAAATTAATAAATAAAGATATTATTTATCCTTGACCATATCAAGCAGTGCAACCAGCAGCTTTAGTTCTAGTAATTACAGCCCGTTGCGTTCCATCAGCTCTACTAAGATTTAATTACCCGCCTAAGAGCCTTTTTCAGCGGCGATGTATATCCAATGTCCACACACCTAATCCAATATCGGCCTCAGCATGATTGCTACTTGGGAATACGATATAATCCATTTTGTTTATACTTTCATCAGTGCTGCAGATAATCATATTACCGCCCGGACTAGATTGTTGATCGACGCACATTCTACAGGCAAAAGATTGGAAATGGTGGAGATTCTCCCCACTCATATTTCAGAATTTTTTAACACTTAACCGGTATACGTATCGTCGCTGGAGAAGCAAAAGGGCTTAAGCGACACTTTAATCAAAAATGATTTAAATATTCCGTTTTGATCAGTTTCTTTTCCTGTATCAAATGCTCTGACTCTTGTTTGATTCTGAAGAATTTTGTGGCCCTTCAGCTATCTAAAATATATTTATATTAATTATGGAAAAAATAACGGTCGCGACCGAGACTCGAACTCGGAACCTCTACTCTATCCGGAAGTGACTCTTCTTCCAATTGAGCCGCCGAGATCTTATAAGAAACCGGCATGTTTAATAGATCCATAATTTTAATTTTTTTTTTCTTCAATTTTCTTCCGATTTTATTGTTTGAATAATAGATGTCAATATAAAAATAATAAGCATAAAAACTTTAAAGTTAATTTAAATTTAATATTAAAGTATATTTACAATTTGAGAGAAGGTTTAGCTTAAAGAGCTATGAGTTTGGGATTTTTGAAAGTTTTTTATCGCTTCAGGTAACTCAGTTAGAGCATTGAATTACCCGACTTAACTTTTTTTTCACATCCAACCAGGTACTTAAGACTTTTGAATTTTATTGTAAAAAAATAAACTTTAAAGTGCTTTGGAATAAACTTCCCAAAAAGGCGCTTCAGCCCTTTTACCTTTCCGGCGACGATATATTTAGTCACGCAAATGGTATAAATGGATCCATATATTCCCGGAATGTGGTTTACAATTTTTATTTAATGATTTAAAAAATATTTATTTAAAGTAACCAACCATTGTTATACTGTATATGAGTACTGAAAGGGACATCTCATTAAACTGAACAAACACGTATTTCGAAAACGAATTATTAATATTTCTAACGGAAGTGAAATACCTAAATCAGAACCAAATTCAAGTCACTTTATTTTCAAACACAGCCATCCAGATCATATCGAAAGACGCTAACTTAAAAAGTTAGTAAAATGTTTAGGACTGCAAAGCTTCTTGTGTTTTTGATTTCTGATAGTTGAGGATGTTTCTCCATCACATCACAAGATTTTTCGTACGTTTCAGCAAAACTAAATCCTGACTGCATATTGCATTGAAAATTTTGGTCGAATTGAGTGGCTGAAATTTGATTAAACATGTTTTAAATTTTCTTTTGCTTCTCCACACCATTTTTATGTAATTAAATATTCTAATATTGTTATTTTACTATTGTACTAGTTGTTACCTAAGACTTGTCAACAAAAATATAAGTTGCTTTAATCCACCATCTTCAAATATAGAATAATGTATTCTAAAATACATTAAAGGTAGGCACGTGATTAAGTTGGTAGCGAATTTAATTAATTTATTTTTAATTTGATAACTTCAACTAGCATCACTTACGAATTTGAAAAGTTCACACTCGTACAGACGTACTCACAAAAGAAATTATGTTTAGTTAATGTTGTGAAATTTAACTCCTCTAACATATTTGCTACCCGTGTATTTTGCTTACCTAAGAATTATTAGTAAAGCCTTATTTTTACATTGCTTGAAAAATACTATTAAGTGTGGTTATATGTTTTATCTACAACATTATTTTGCCTGTTCTTTGTTTATTTTTTTAAATTTATAAAAAATCTTTTTTTTTAATTTTATAAAAATATTATAAAAAATTCATAAAAAATGGTATCAAACAACATTTTCCTGAAATCAAAAAGTAAAACAATCATTATTAATTTGATTATAATATAACAATGAACTATTGCAGTTCTCTTTTCAGCGTTAATTATACTAAAATCCCGCAAATCTTGATGCACTGAGCTAGCACTGTACTAAATTTGAAGACAAACTATCTAAGCCACCATTATTCCTTGACGGGTTTATACGAGTATAATAGTGAAGACTCGTTTGTTAGTTCCACATCTCTTGGTCTGGACAAATAGGCATTATTAAACATAAACACAGAGTCTCGGAGACGTCACATCTCCCCGAGGAATGGTTTCCTTCGGAGACTACGAGTTTCAAGACGTTAACTTCGACTCGGATCTTTGAGTAATTTCATCTTGGAATAATAGTTATTATGGGAATCAAAGCGTTGAATAAACAGGGAAAATATATTGGATAAGTTGTTTGTAGCTGTGCGTGAGGATATTAGTCCGCTTATAGCGTTGCATTAAAAAACAACAACAAACAAACGTTCGGTCAAATGTATTAGAAAACTTATTGCATTTACATTTAAAAACGTTCAGTGGTTTGTATGTTATTGCTGGAAACCATAATTTTATGGAAAGCATTAAACCTTGTTATTGTTGAAGAAATTGTGTAGGTATTTTTATCAAATTTTTGAATAATAGTGTTATCTAAGACCAAATCATAATAAATTTATGAAAAATGTAGTCAAGGACATGATGAAGTTAATCGAATACTTGAGCTAAATATTGAGTTGGGTCATCATAAGAGTAGAAATAACACATGAGTATGACATTTAACCCCTGGAATAGCTGATTCCTGCAAGGTTTCTATTTCCGTCGTACCTTGCTGACTGTGATTTATTTATTTATTTATTTATTTATTTATTTATTTATTTATATTTATTTATTTATTTATTTATTTATTTATTTATTTATTTATTTATTTATTTATTTATTTATTTATTTATTTATTTATTTATTTATTTATTTATTTATTTATTTATTTATTTATTTATTTATTTATTTATTTATTTATTTATTTATTTATTTATTTATTTATTTATTTATTTATTTATTTATTTATTTATTTATTTATTTATTTATTTATTTTTTCACGCCCGTTACAGGCTTTTACATACATGTTAACATTTTTTTTTTAAACAATATCCTCATAAGTGCAAAAAATTATGTAAAATAAAATAAAAAAGAGTATTGAATAGCAGATACAAAAATAATTACTAATATTCAATAAATAACAGGTCCAAAATATTGTAAAAGAAAAGAAAAAATAATAATACTAAGTAACAGGTCTAACTATTAGTTTAGCTCTTCCAGATGATAACAACTGTACCAAACTAAACTTATAGTTTGATATTGACGTGTTAAATATATCAGCGACATCGGAGTATACGTTTCCCAAATGTTGTATTCGTCGCATAGGCGTGTTGAATTGTGAGTTTGAAGCAGAATTGCTACAATAATACGGTAGGTACTGCCTTGTAACCGTCCTGCTTGGAACATGAAATGAAATCAAGTTTAATAATTCAGGGCTGTCAATCATTGAATTTATAACTTTGTATAAGCAAATCAAGTCGGTAATTATTCTCCGCTCAGACAATCTCAATAAATTAAGGTGACAAAGAAGATAATCGTAATTGATACATTCCCTTAATATGCCCATTCTGAAGTTAATAAATCTTGAGAATTTATTTTGATCTCTTTCTATTGTAAGGGAATGAATAACATAACTTGGTGCCCAAACTGTAGAGTTGTATTCAATTTGTTTCCTAACCAATGACATGTATAATTTTTTAAAGGTATGAATGTTTTTAAATTGATTACATATTCTTTATATAAAACCCAACATTTTTTAAGCTTTATTTGATGCGATTTCAATATGATTATTAAAGTTTAGTTCTTGATCAAAGTATACTCCCAAATCATTTACCTCGGTTACATTTGTTAGCGAGGTTTTTTATTCCATAGAATCTCATAATTGGACATTTACTTATATTGAGTTGAAAATCATTATTTAGGCACCATACAAAGAGTTTGAACAAATTACTTAACAATGTGTGACAGTCATGAACATTTCTTATGGTTTTGTAAATTTTCAGATCATCGGCAAACATTAACACTTTGACATCGCTGAAAATAGATAAAACGTCGTTTACAAATAGTAGAAACAAAATTGGTCCTAAATGTGACCCTTAAGGAACACCACTGGTAGCAATGAATTTATACGAAGTTAAGCTATCAATTTTAACAGTTAGTTCCCTATTTTTTAGATAACTGCTAAACCACATAAACAAAGGCCCGGCTATGCCAAATTTTTAAAGTTTTTTAAATAATAAGTTATGATTAATTCTGTCGAATGCTTTGCTGAAATCGGTGTAGACAGAATCAACTTGTAACTTCATGGACATGGACTCGGATAAATAATTTATATATTTCAAAAGATTAGATAAAGTAGATTTTTCTAGGGTAAAGCCATGTTGTTTAGAAGGTGAGATTAGTGGTTTGATACAGTGAATGATTTTATTTAAAATCAGTTTTTCAAATAATATAGTTGATAAAATTAGTAATAACTCTCATTATGTTACCTTTTGAGATAATGTGTTTATGTAGTTTTTCTAATTGTATGTGAATGGTATAATAAGTGGTTATTTTGAAATAGCTACTTATATACGCAGAATTGTTTTTTTTTCTCCCTCATGTCACTAAAAAAAGTTTGATTAAGAAATGGGTAGATTTTTTTCTCATTTTATTGTATTTTCGTGTGGCTGAATACATTTCCTTCCAAATAAAAATAAAATTGCATGAAGTTTTTCTACTAACACCAAAAAATCACTTAACAAAACGATTTGTTCTGCAGCACTGACGTAAGCAAACTTTTAGTAAATGCAAAATATCTCTATGAATTGATTATTTTGATGACAAGCGATTGTTTACAGCGTCTTTGAGGTGATTTTTTCACAAAAACGGCGCTATACAAATTATCCAAATATTATAATTTTTTTAAATATGGGGACAACTGGATTTCAAGGATAAAAACTCTTGTAAGATGACTATTGACACCTTCGGCACATTAGAGGTTAATAATCATTTGGTGTTACTATGTAACTGTCACTATAATTTGTTTTTAATACATATACTGTAAATTTATTGTTAACACTGTGTAAGTTTTCCAAAAACACATTATTAAACAAATTATTTTAGATAACGCATAGTATGAATACCAGGAAGAGATATCCGACGTTTTAACCTTTTATGCCATAATTAGTTAGTGAAATTATGTAACGAAATCAATGATTTTCTAGAAAGGTTTCTACGAAAATACTGACAATTTGGAAGTTATGGTGAAGGATGAAAGGCATAAAAAAATACATAAAATTCACGGAGCGTTATGATGCTATAAAAACTGTCAACCCCTTGTGATTCCTACCCTTATATTCATTTTGAATTATTTCATTTTATTTGAAATTTTTTCCTTCTAAGGGTATTTATAACGCTTACATAATGTTGTTCGGGTTACCGCGCTAATGCAGCGCTTTAATGAAGTTTGCGGAAGACCTTATCCACAGTTTCGCCTGCCTCATGAGGCACCGGGCCGCTGGTCTCAGGGGAAGACTAAGTAAGATCATTAATTTCATCATCCGAGCTAGCCCTATCAATAAGAAATGACAGCAATTACAGGATACATTTGCCTACAGTACCTGACATCGATAATTTCACATTTGATTATTTTATGTTTCTACATATTATTATTTTATTGTGTACCATAATTAAAAAAATAACATTGGACTTTTATTTATATGTATGTTTGTATATAATCTATAGGTTGTGACCAACCTTCTCACATTTCGGAATAAAGAATACATTGAAATAAATAAATATAGAAATTTGGAACTAACCGATGTGTTCACAAAATCATCAAATTTAAAAATAAATAAAAAATTTCATAACCTAACCTAACAAAGTACCTACCTATACGACCTATACGACCTATATCTACCCTACCTGAAGAACATTATTCTGTGTTTGAAATAGGCGGATGAAAGCAACCAATATTTTTTCTCGGCAAGATAGGTTAGATCCCGTGATTTTTCGCGGGTAACAACTAGTTTACCAATAATAAATACTCCGATGTTGTTGGTATATTTAGTTCGTCAATATTACAATATAAGTATACCTTAGTACAGTTTTCATCTAGTAGAGCTAATTTATTTGATAAAACTGTTTAACTCTAAATGTACCTGTTATTCAATACTATTTTTTCTTTCTTGTACAATATTTTTTGCACTCTTTTACAAAATATTGTTATTTTATGATTATATTCGTGTAAAAGCTTTTAACGGGCGTAAATAAATAAACATCGTTAGGGTAATTGTATGTCTTTGTGCGGTATCATTTAAACGGAGAAAATAAGACAAATTAAAAAAAAAATCTATTTAATTAGATTGAAGTAAGGTGAAGTAGGTACTCGCACTTATAGGTACCCCCATACCTTAAACAAACGTATTTGTGCAGGCGGTCAAAGAGGCACAGATTAACCTTTTTGCATTGATTACTCTTATACTGCGCATATAAATAAGGCAATTCATATCTTGTTAGTCATCGTTACAAGACCCTAAGCAGGACAAATATCACGCGGGAAGTTATAAAACATGCAATCACTTAAAATCGACAGATAAACCTCGAAATAGTAAAGATTTAGTTCTATCGCTTTCGTGTTTAGTGCTTGGATTAACCACCCACGTCATTAAGCTAATTTTATACTGGATAAATCAAGGCGTGTCGTAATGACTACTTAATTCACGATTATAAAACGTCTCTGCATTTTACAGCATTACAGAGTACTACTACGAGAGCCATAAACTTCACCGAGGAGTTATCTTTCCTTGTAGCATAATCACTTGGTAAGACCAAAAAGTGTTAGTAGAGGACTTAACCGTCATGTGTTCCAATTATATTATACTTTGATATAAATTTGTACGAATATATTTTAGTAAATACAATACGATATAATTCGAATCGAAAATAAGCTATTTTTTTAAATCAACTATCGGCCAAATAGCCTACGAGTATGTCTGTGGATAGCAATAACATTTTTATTGATGTCGTATTTTTATAACCGATAAGAAAAAATTTTAATGGATTTTTTTCTCTGTCTAATAAAATGAGGGTGAAGGTCTCGGGTTCAAACCCGGCGTGTGAAAATAAATTTTGTTTAATTAATTTTCGTCATTAACACATTTAATTCATTTGAAATAATATGCAGTTTTATATATTTTCTGCACGTTCCATAGTGGTAGATACTCTAAGTATCGCCCCGGTGAAAGACTAAAATTCAAAATTGAAACGTTACGTGAAATGGCTTTAGCTGTGTTTGGTGACCAGATCTGAATAGTCAGGTACTTCCCAATATTCCTTTTCCCCATCTCCTTCCCCTCCCCAGTACCTTCAACCTCGTAACATACTCTAATTAGGGATGCCGTAGCCTCACTGGCTCTAGACGGTTAGGAGCAGCTGGGACTCTTGTGCGGTATTCATTATAATATTTTTTTCAAAAGTTGGATTTTATTAAAAATCAACTAGCTAACTTAATATTTTGTAAAATTTGAAGAAAAAATCCACCAGAAAGGCACTGGAAAAGATCAAATAAAATTACAGTTTTCTGTATATTAGTACAATTTTATATGCGAAAAATTGTTTTTATAAAAAAAAACAAATATAAATATTATTAACTAGTAATATACGGAGAGATTTGTTCAAATAAATTTTACGATAACGAAAAAAAACAAAAACAAAAAAATACTAACAAGAACTCTTTTCAAAACTTCATAGACACAAGAAAAAAAAAGTCGCACACAGAAAAATTGCAGTGATTTTACAATAGTGAAATATCAACTTATTCACTGCAATTGTATAAATCAAAAAGATTGTGATTTTTTGTGGAGAAAAATCCTGCACATCCTATCTCTCTTTGAAGAGCAGGAACGCTCGTTAACATCGAGCCCCATTTCATTAATCGTATGAAAAATTTATTTTGTAATCCAACTACATTACCTCCTCCGAGCTCATTTCTTATTCAAACAGCCCTCTTTAGTGGTCCTCCAACTTCAGTCTCTGGGGGATTAAAAGAAACTGTTATCGAATCGAAAACCCTGATATGTGAGACAATATATTCGGATTTAACACTAGGTATTCGAACGATGGAGAAATCAATAACAATATAAAATAAAAAATAATTTTCTATATTCCGTATTATTTCAACGTGTACCAACTTAAAAAAATATTGTGTATTTGTTTTTAATTCTAGAGTACAAGTTACTTTCAGTATTTCTCTGATGAGATGCACTATTTAGGATAAAACGTTACCTAAATTGACTTCTGGCATATATACTCGTGTTAGCACGATATGAACATTTCGGTACTTACCAAGCACCCTCGTTTTTCTTCTCTTTATCTGTCTTTTTTTCTTCTCACAATATCTTTGAACGATTGATTGACAAGTTTCGTGGCCGAGCGGTTAAAATCCTCGGCTACAAATCCGAAGTTCGTGGGTTTGAAGCCCAGCGTTCAGTAACACATAAAAAAATGTATTAGCTATTTTACATATTCTTTACATAAAAATTATGCATCAACGGTTCATTTTAGAGTGGTGGATTCCCTAAGTATCGCCCTTGTGAAAACTACCAGGCAGAATCGAAACGGTTCTTGAAAAGGCAATGGCTTTTGGCAATAGATCTCGTACTTTCCAATATTACTAGTCCACATCTCCTTCCCCTACCCTCTCCTTTCAGCTCCACAACACATCCTAATTGGAGATGCCATAGTCCCTACGGCTCTGAACAGCTGAAAGCAGTTGGGACTCAAGTTTGGCATTTATATTTTAAATAAAACTGACTTGAGGCAGTGCAACTCTTGTATTGTGATATAAAAAAAACTAGTTCTGCATTAAATACACTTGTATTTTTCGATACTTTATTTATTGTCAGCAATGGTGGGTATGTAGATTGTAGATATAACTTCTTAAGATTTCTACTCAAAGGCAAACATTTTTTTCAAACTTATTAGTTTACTGTTAGTTTTTTTTTATGTTTTGACAGATTTCTATGAATTAAATTCAAACCTTTATATTGCTGCCTGGTTTTATACAAAACTAAAATAAATGATATGTACACAATTTTTTTTCGTTTGTTCTTGACATTTAAAAACACAATCTTTTCGTTTATTTTTTTCAATCTCTGAAATCAATCTTGTGTTCACAACCATTTCACACCCCACCCGAAGCTTTGTAAAACATCTTTTAATTATAACGAAATCACTTTCCATGAACAACTTTTTTAATTAAGTTTAAGACATGTTGAACATCTTTCCTTCGGCTGAATTTATTTCTCCCCACCCCCTTTGTCTCCCACAAATATCTTCAACCCCTTCCGGTCCTCCATGGGCCGAGTGCACTTAACAAGCACAGTCTGCCTCCCCCGCTACCCCCACCACCTCTTGTCTCCTAGGGGTAGCTGCGGGCTAAAATTATCTACAGCCGGTGGGTATGCAAGACTAACCGAAGTGCTGATAACGGGGCATTTTGGTAGGGTAACTAAATCAAATGACAACAAAAAGGTCGTTTAACATGGATTAAATAATATCTAATATCTTTTGACAGAAAACGATATCTATTTAGTGTAAAGTAAAAAAAAAAAAACAATTAATAAAACTTTCGTTTTGTTTGTTCGCCAATATCTAAAATGTTGGTATTAAAACAAGTAAGACCTTTTTCATTGTGTGTGAATTTTATGCGTGTGAATCTATGTTTTAGTACTTGTAAAAAAAGTTAGTTTGCGAAAAGCAATTCTTTACATAAATTTTATTGTATTTGTATGAACTTATAAATAATATTAACGGTCAAATTGGCGAAACAACTGTCATGTAAACAAAATATTTACTTAAATAATATTTTTTTTTTAAAACCTTGAAATACGCCAACTAGTTTCGATACTACCCGACTCATCATCGGGCCACATTGTATGGATTGGATGGTAAGTACTTATATTTTTAACAGCTTTGTAAGAAATAAATGTTACAATTAAATGCAAACTCATCAACAAAAAATAACATAACGCTTTGTTCCAAACATTTTAGTATGGTTATTTAAAATATATATATTTTTTAGAAAGAACTTTAATCATTGTAAAATTAAATATAAAAATAGTAACAATACTGTTCATTTCAGTGGAACAGAGCGGTGGGTGAAATTTACTCCGTATGTCATTCAAATAAAACAAAAATAAAGAAACAGGCTTTAGAGATATTGCGTACAAACACATCAGGAGCACATCTTTGCTGTGGCTAATCTCGCCGATCTAATATATTTGAAACTAGAAACTTGGTGATTAAAAATGTATATTATAATTCCAATAACTTTACATACACCCTAACTAACTTTTTAATAACATGTTTTTATTAAGGTTTAAAAATAAAAGTAAAAAGTTTGTTTAGTAGCCAAAACTTTAGGTTACTGTTACTGTTTCCAGGGCAGAAGTACATTTTTTGAATGATCCAAAAGTCAAGGAAAGATTTTTTAATATCTTTTATGTAATTAAAATGATTTTTTAAAAATTTTAAATTTTTTTTTTATTTAAATTTAATTCATTGTACAGAAATATACATTTTTACTTAATACTAACAGTTGTTATAACATTACATCAATTTATATACTATGTTCAATGTTCTAGTTGAAAATGATAAATACCACCCTAATAAAGAAAATTCTTGTGCTTAGGGAGGGAGTACTATCATGGGTTTCTAGAATATTATTTTTTTATGATTAAAAAGTGAATATCAAATGAATATACTACATTTTAGGTTATTTTATTGAAAAGTGTATTTTGAGTTTTTTTTTTTAATTCTTCGTAGTTGTTTACATCTGTTATGTCTTTGGGAAGTTTGTTGAAAATCTTAACTGCTGAGTAGGAATAGTGATGTTGAGCTGTTGTTGTGTTGAGTTTCGAGGTAATTATTTGGCCGAATGTTCTTGGTCTGGTGCTCACTGAATCAAAATTACTTTTTTCTTTGTGTATTTGAAGTAATGCATTTTTTATAAATATTTTTTTCTAATCTAAAACTTTGAATTCTGTAAATAATTCGTCAGTAGAGTAATCTAATGGTTTTTTTAAGATTATTTTTGTTTGTTTTCTTTGTACTATTTCAAGTGGTTTTTATAACTATATTACAATTACTTTGTATAAGACCACAGATTTTATTTTAGTTTTAACTGTTCTTTTATTCTGTACCCTGATGATGCTTAGGCTAAGCGAAACCGGTCGGTCTTAAAAATTAAAATAAAATCTTGCGCAAAATATCGGTCTCAATCGGTCTTATGTAAAGTTACTTCATTTGCATTAAATATTTCAAACCACAAAGTGATTGCTTTTACGAAAATATATTTGTTATTTATTTAAAAAATATTCAGAAATATTATATCATAGAAGAATTAATAAATACTAACATAAATGGAAGCATGTCAAATTTATAAAGATTATTTTAAAATTACAGTTCATTCCTTATTGTGCACTCGGTTAAATTAAGCTGAAATCAGTAGTTTCGTTTGAAAGAGGTGCCATAAAATACATGTAAAAAGATCTAAAAACCCTAACGAGTTAGTTACTCCTACCTTGTGTCTGTTGAGAATAAAACCGCGGTCCCTGTTTACGGCCCACCATACATTCCCCACAATGGTGGTATAAATCCGCTGACAAAGAGCCCGGCTGATATTGGGTTAGGGTCAGAAGATATGAACATAATGTGTTGTGATGTATGGGGATTCCTTATGATAATGCGGACTTATAGTCGAGTGGGAAATTACTTCGGGCCTTCGTACATAAAAGAAAATAATGTTTTTATGCCTTCGTACACGGATAAACATCGGATTGTCTATTCAATGGTATGTGAAGTAACGTTATGGTTTGTTATTTTTATTCCTTTGTATATTTTTATGTGAAATGTCTCTAAAAAAAATGCTTTTTTTTTAACTTTAGTTATTTCACATCTTACCAACATAACTCACAATATCAAATTATTACCGAACAAGGAAAGCATAAATAAACAAATAAATAATAATAATATTATTTTTTATTCCAGAAGGTATGAAGATATAGAGCAATGCAATACATTCATAATTAACAATTAAACAAAACATAAAATAAAAGTAAAACTCTAAGACATATATCTATATAATAATAATAATAAATTCACAAAAAATAAAAAAATAAAGTTTATTAAATTGTAATTAAACATAATTATAAAAATATAAAAACCTTAATCGAGCGTGCTTCAAGGTGGTCTCCGCATTATCTTGCATCTATCGCTCGTTGAGAGGATCAATCAACAAGTTTTAGATGGATTTAAAAAATACATTTTGAATATTAGCTTGATTTGGAAATCAATATAAAAATACTTTTTTGTATTTCTGATGTATTTGTTAGAGTTTTACTTTGAACATAAATTTTTAAATAGTATTTCACCCTTTCCTCTTGAGATAAAAACCTCTAATCACTTGTTCTTTGGCTGTCCTACTCTGAAAAAATGTGATAGTTAATACCAAGCTTTATCTAAACATGCATTTTCCCTTTTAACATTGCATATCTCCTTAATATCAACTCTTTACCAATGATTCAAATAATTTCAACATAAATTATTTTCTACGGCAAATACAACTTCAAAAAATCGCTTTAAAATAAATAGCCAAGATTACCCTTGAAAATTCAATGCCAAGAAAGTAAGAAATTATAATTAATAAATAAATTTTAAAAAAGCATTTCTAAAAAAATAAAATGTACTCTTAAAGTCGATTGTATAAAACAGTTTAACAGAAAAACACGTGCGAGTATACCCAATTAAATGCAAGTGAGAAGTGTGCGAGAAACCATGCTGTTTACAGCCACCCAATAAACAGTGTGTTTTGCTTTCCTCGTGCCCTATCTTGTAAATAAATAAGAGTTAATTCATTTCTCGTGATTTAGTGGCTCTGGGAGTGCAAGGGGGGTGGGGGGGTGGCTGGTCTTATACGGCGGGAGACTGCACTTAGAATAATATTTTATTTTTTAACCGCTTTCAACCATCTGAAACCAGTGGAACTGTGACATGAACTGGGGAAGTTGAAGGTTGAGAAGTAGCCGGCTGTCCAGATATGGTCACCAATCACTTCTAAGGCTACAAGCAACGTTTCGATTCTGACTGGTGGTGTTTCACCAGGGCGATACTTATATATAAATACTCGTATATATATACTAGAGTATCTATCACTCTGGAGCGTGCCACAAATACACTATATATGATTTAATATTAATCAAATATAAAACACATTTTAATTGAATCGAATTTATTTGAGCATGTCGTGGTTTGAACCCACGACTTTTGGATTCGTAGTCGAGCGTCTTAACCACTTGACCACAAAGGCCGTCAAATAGAGGTTCTATGTTAACTATTGATGCAGGCCCGGCCCTGAGGCAAACGGCGCCTGGCGCAGGTAATTTTTTTTCTAACAAAATAATTTGTTGTGTAATTATGTAGGTACTTATCTTCTCTGTTTTCCACGTAAATCCATGAGTATTTTCCCAAAAAGCATCACTTCTTTAGAAATTTCATTAAAACTACTTATTTTTTGCAAGTTTTCTCCTCCGAATATATTTCAATATGTTTATCCAGATCCAAAAAAATATTTGTTTAAAATATGAATGTTTTGTTGTGTTAAATTAGCAGAGCAACACAATTTATTGTTAAAAAATAACAAAGCAGAGTATTTTTTTTTGCAAGTAGCCAGATATTTCTAATGCATGGTTTATAAATCAGTAGGTATGCAAAAATAATCTCTACTTTGTTTTAAATACATTTGAAATACGTGTACATTCGCATTATTAAAAAAACGTCATAAGGATGCTTCAGGCCTGTAAATTCATAAAGCACCGTGTCCTTATTTCAACAAACTTAATTCGCACCAATTGCTCACTCATTTACACTGCTTGTTTTTACACAATTTTGTCTCTTTTTAACAGTGTCAAGTATAAAACGAGAGGCGTGACTTTTTATTTAGCGACGTTCGTAAGTAGTATGGTTTTAGTAATTTAATAATTAGTCATTTTAGTTTATAGTTTTTTGTTAATAATATAAAGATGCTTGTTGTATTCCTATGTTAGATATTCCCCCATAATATCAAAAAAAAATTATTGTTTCATGTCCACTCGAACTCGAAATCAAAGTTTAAACAGTTATTTTTTCTATTTAGTCAGACAAGGTAATGAATTATCACCACCTGAAATTTCGTGGTTCGAAAGTGAACAAGGTTTATTTCAGATTATTTGATTATTTTAAAAGCTCCCTCGTCTTTCTGAACTCCATTAATACATATTCTTATTATATTATTGGCACTCATTTGTCATCAAAAATTTGCCATCTACACCGAATTCCTGTATTATAATCATATTTCAAGCATATTTGTTTTTTTCCGTTTTCAAAACGCGAGCCTTGCGTTCGGAAATAAAGTTCCGTTTTCTCAGACTCCAATGAAACCGAATGAACTTAAACTTTCGGATTGTGCTAAGAACGATGAACTGAAGTGGATTCAACAAAAACTCCGAAAAAATCGTAAAAAAATCAAAAACTCGTGAAAAAATCATAAATTTTATTTTAAGAAAAAATGCAAGCCTTGGGGTCGGAAATTAAACCCCTTTTCCTTAGACTCTATGGAACTGAATGAAGTGAACCTTTGGAATTCTATTAAAAGTGATAGATTGAAGATGATTGAATGAAAAAATCCTCCAAAAGTAACATTTGTTAAAAAAAAATACCACTTTAACGTAAAAATGAGAGCCTTCCGAGCAGCGGTCGAAAATCGGACGTCATTTTCTCAGGCTCTATGGAACCAAATGAAGTGAATCTTTGGAATTCTGTTGAGAATATTTGAGTTTTTTTTATTATTTTTTAAATTCAAATAAAACATACGACTAAGTTGCACTCCCATGGGTGTGCAACAAAATTCATTATGGTACTGTAAATTGGTACGCATTTGAATGATGGACTAAAGACAATAAAATGAAAAAATCCTCTAAAAGTAACATTGTACAAAAAAATACCTCTTTACGAGCGCAATGCGAGCTTTGTGGTCGAAAATTATAAACTGTGTTCTCAGACTCACGCTTACTCTCTCTGAAGTAAAAACAACTGACGTTTTCTGAATGAATGTACTCAGGTTTTTTTTAAATTAAAAAATGCGTATTATAATAATTGCGTTTGGAACATGGAATAAATATATATATTCAGCGATTAGTTTAAAATAAAATAGATTAAAAAAACGCGTTACATTATTTGAAAATGATTTGCAAATAACTGGATGTTTTTATTGAATCGTTTCTACATCTGAACATAATAATTATATCAGGGTGCAAATACAATATTTACGCTGTTTTTATCACGTTTTAAATTCGTGTGCATTAACATTGTGAAAAAACGTAAATTTATCACCCTCTCAGTTGACGTTTTGTCTCTTTCATTTCATATTATCTGTCTCATTCCTTTTTTTATTATATTTTAATTTTTCTCGTTATTTCTTTATTGTAATTAAAATATTACTTTTTGTTTTCTTACTTTTCTCTTATTTTGTTTTTTATTGGGTTCTCCCTGTATGTACGAGTATATATAACCATACACTATTTGTCTTTTACAAAGTTATTATTTGATTTTTATTAAAATCTTATTTAGATGGTACATTTTTGAAAACTGTATATCTGCATTTTTTTTTAAAAGGATCATGAAATCCGTATAGTGAAACAGCGAAAATGCACGATTTCAATCATCGGAACAAAGTTCTCCTAGCGGGAGGGTGTACGAGTATATTCAAGTGTGATATTATCATACACTAGGTACGCATACTAGCTAACACAATTTTTGTAAATATGAAATAAAACCAAATTTGCAAATATTTTGAAAAACATCACGCAGAACAGCCAACGGCAGCTATTTGGGAATGCTTCCCCAAAATGAACATTTAATTTTTGACTGCCAATTGAAAAGTTTCATCTTTTTGTTCTGTAAACATATCTTTTTATGGGTGAAAATAATTGAATTTTTACCTCCGGGGAAATGTTAAAAATATACGAATTCGAATGAATGGTTTACATTTATTTATCAGCAATTTTTACTCTTCCTCTTGTCTAAACTTGTAGGTACATAACAAATATATAATCATATTTTTAGGTTATGTTTAAGACGATAAACTAATGTTATTTTAAATAATACCGCTTTTTCCAAATTCTAAATTTTATTTAATGATGTTTTTCATTGAATATCAACACCATTAGATTTTCAGACGATAGCTAAGAAAATAAATTTAAAAAAACAACTCTATTTTGGAAATGACGAATTGATAAACAAATGAAATAATACTTAAATATTGTTTGAATAATTTAAGTACGCTTGGGTCATAAAACCATTGTTAAATATGAAACCGGTGATTATTTAACGTCTGGTATAATTTTTGTAAAATAATATTGGGTTTACCCATAAGTACAAATTTGACAACAAAAAGTTATTGCTGCATCGGCAGACATATTTTCTGAAAAATAAATTTATGTATTTAAATAAAGTTTAAGCTTAGAAAGAGTTAAAAAAAGAATTCTTACGAATTATAATCTTTGGAATGGACAT
Source organism: Drusus annulatus (assembly GCA_022651775.1). Lineage (NCBI taxonomy): Eukaryota > Metazoa > Arthropoda > Insecta > Trichoptera > Limnephilidae > Drusus > Drusus annulatus. Next base: position 158,134 of record JAGWCC010000606.1, on the reverse strand, counting down.
ATTAAGATAATGTATCAATTATGATTATATTCTTTGTCACCTTAATTAATTAAGATTGTCTGAACGTAGAATAATTACCAACTTGACTTACTTATTTAATTATAAATTAAATGATTGATAGTCCTGAACTATTTTCCTTAATTCCATTTCGTGTTCCTGGTAGGACGGTTACAAGACAGCACCTGCCATATTATTGTGACAATTCTGCTTCAACATTACAATATTACAATCCTATGCGACGAATTCAACATCTGGGAAATAAATACTCCGATGTTGTTGATATATTTAGTACATCAATATCACAATATAAGCAGGTATGCTTGTATTACAGTTTTTTTTAACTAGTACAGTTGATTTCTTTTATGAAACTATTTAACTATGAATGTACCTTTTATTTACACATTTTTTAATTATTTTTGTACAAAAAAATTTTGTTAAAACCCTATAACGGGTGTACATAAATAAATATTTTGGTCCATTCTATGGAAAACTCGTTCTTGGATATAAAATATGATTTTTGTAAGTTTTATTATTCAAACTTTAAGGTATGACTTTATGATATATTTTTAAGCGTAAATTCATTCCCCCACCCATCTATAATCGTTTTAAGTTCTTGAGAAATCGGATTCATACTATTACTCCGAAAGTAAGTTGGTCCTTTTGAGTTCTTCCCGGGACTCGGGAGTGCTATTTATGACTCGTGGCTAGTGTGGTGATCGTAAATCATTGCTGGAGGAACTAACTTGCCGTAATTTTCACAAAATTTCTTCGGCACTTCCAGATCGGATGTTCACGTAGGAGCTTGAAACTACCGACGAGAATCAAAGGGTTGGCAAATAATGCAATTTCCAATAACGAAATGAGATTATTTTGAAAACTATTTAAATTTAGAGTGGAATCAAAGCATACTTAATAAAATATAATCAATTAGTTTTTACCCGTGAAAAATTAATTGTAATTTTATCAATAAGTTTTAGTTTGCAAAAGAGGCAGTGCAGGGAGCAAACTTTTCTTCGTTATTATCACTAATACGTTTTGAATTAATGCTTTGGTAATTTTAATATTAATAACAATTACTAGTTATTACCCATGTAAAATCACGGGATGTAACTTGACTTGTCAAGAAAAAATAAACCTTACCTTAATCCGCCTATTTGAAATATAGAATAATGTCTACTAAAACACACTACAGGTAGGTACTTCATTAGATAGGCAGGGATTTGAAAAGATTATTTGACAATTTGAAACATTGAACATCTGTTCAAATTCGAAAAATTTACACTTTTACGTACGTACATATTCACAAATATTTTTGTTATAGTTAATTATAAGTTAATATAATTTGCTAACCCACTTTAATAAAAATGAATTAATAATTTTAAGTATTTATTAATCGTATATTTGATCGCAATATTGTATTCTCTAATGCAATATCGTATACGTGCTTTCGTCGCAAATTATTTTTCATTGATTTTGTGTATAATTTTTTTTCATCAATATAATTTATTCGAAGTTTCTTGGAAAATTATTATTCATTATAAAGTTACGTTTTCCGGGTAAAAAGTCATTTTTGCATGTTTGATTTTTTTTCGTAGTAATCTAGCATTCTTTGCATTTACTCGTATTAATGTGACACGTAAACAAAATAATTTAAGTACTTTCTTAAAAAAAGTTTTGTCCATGGTTTTTTTGTTTAACTTTTTGTTTCTCACATTATTTTTTTACATTACCTACCTCACAAGGTCATAAGAACCTATTCTGAGGTAAGTAACAGTGAGTGCAAGTAGAATGATTTAAAAAAAATGATGATATTTGTTACACGATGTTCTAGTTTGTCGTGGTGAAGAATTTCAAGTGCTATTTTAGAAGATCTTCAATTTCCTTGCGGTCCTTACTCATTGGCCATTTAGAAATGTTTTGATTAAAGGAATACATATTGGTGATGGCTACAGTCTGTGGTGGGAGTTTGTTGTAAGTGTGAGGCGCGATGTACATATGGTGTCTTTGTGCAAAAGCTGTATTGTATTTAGGTACTAAAATTCTTTCTTGTTGTTTGGCCTTTGTATTTTTATTATGTGTGATATACATTAAAGATTTCGAATAATGAGTTATTTTTAACATTATTTTAAGATATAACTGTCTGATATTGAGGAAAGAGTGGCGTTGTTGGGTGCCTGAAGGGCTTTCTAAATGTAATTCGTAAAATTACTTTTTGTATTTTTATAATTATGTATGGCTTTGACATAAGAAAAAGTATACACTACGCAACTGTTTCAGTTCAAGTACATTTTTTAGTATTTTTTAACACGTTCCGTTAAAATTTCTATGTGCGATTCCCAACGAAGCTTATCATCAATTGTTATGCCTAGATACTTAATAGTATGTGCATGTTTAATTGATATTAATAAATATGTAGATTTTAAAAGGTAGTTGATTGAACTTTCATGAAATTAAACTTCCTTTTCTGACTTTGATAAAATCTTTGACCCGTTTATGTATGCCACATTTAATTATTATTGCATTACTTTGCTGTATTTTTATTCTCAAATATCCAACACTTTAATCTCTAGTCGGAAATTTCTTCTTTGAAATCTCTCATTGAAAATCTCTACATTGAATCTCTGCTAGAATATCAAGGGAAGTACCAAGCTATTCAGATCTGGTCACCAAACACGACGGAAGCCATTTCAAAAACGTTTAGATTCTAAATGGTGGTATTTCACCAGGGTTATACTTAGAGTCTCTACCTTTATATTTAAAATGTGCCGCAAATATACCATATTATATTTTATAATAATTACATATCGTCGCTGGATAGGCAAAAGGGCTTAAGCGACACTTTGATCAAAAATGAGTTAAATATGCAGTTTTAATCAGTTTTTTTTTCTGCGTCGAAAGCTCTGACTCTCGTTTGATTCTGAAAACTTTTGTGGCCCTTTAGCCACCTAAAATATATTTACCATTTGGGAGAAGGCTTGACTCAAGCGAAACAAGTTTGGAATTTTTTCAGCTTTTTGTCACTTCAGGTAACTCAATGAAAGCATTGAATTACCTGAGCAACTTTTTTTTCAAAATCCAACCAGGTACTGAAGACTTGTGAATTTTATTGTAAAACAAACAAAAAACATTAAAATGCTCTGGTGTAAGTTTACGAAAGTGGCGTTTTAGCCCTTTTGTCTTTGCGGTGACAATATGAAACAAGATATGCTGATTAAACAAATTTCATTTTCACACTATTTATGGTTGAGGATCTTAACCGCTTCATCACGAAGGTCGGCTACCATCAGGGCAAACTTAGGCTCTGCATCCTTCAACTTAGAACAGCTCTGCGGAGCTGCACTAGTACCAGTCACGTAGATTTCGAAGTTAAATGTGCAGCCGCTTCCATCAATATTTACCTCTTTTATCAATTGAGTAATCTTTCGTATTTTTTTTTCCTCATAAAATGACCAAGGTATTGGAGTTTTGTTATTTTTATAGGTAGTTAAGGAAAACGGCGCTATAAAAGTAATCCATTTATTTTTATTATTGTTATTAGTAGTACAATTTCACCAATGTTGGAATTCGCAGAAGAATTTATTAATTGATTATTTCGAAGGTGCATCTATATCCAAACACCTACTACAAGAGTTTGTTGTTATCAATACCTATACGAATGCAGAACGTAAAATAACAATTCACTCTCATATCCGCTACTACGAAAAACACGGTAATTACAAATAATTTGTCTTACAGCCCTTGTGAAATGTGTATTGCAGAAAGTGTTTTAATAACACTACAGCCTTCATCCTGCAGACTTGTGATATTGGGTGCTGCGTGCAACTAACTTTCGCCATTAATTATATCGCAGGCTTTTGAATCCTCGCAAGGAGGCTGCAGCGTGGGGTGGGGGCGGTGGGGAGCTGAGGGGGCGCTCTGTCGGAAATGGAACTTTTACTAATAAAGCGCCATGTGTTAATGAAAATTTCAATAAAGCATACAACTGTGTTTTTTTTAGCTGTTTGTTGCATTCGGATAGCGTAAAACAGTTTGTCTGCATTCATTTGTTATTCTGCAAATGTTTTCTGTGTAACAAGTTGAAATATAACGATAATTAATTTGCAAACGGCATTCAAACTGCACGGGTAAAATACTAAATCTTCAGCTTATTCGTTTAGTTTATAAATGCATACTGTATTTTCAAAGGCAAAAATTCTTTTTTTGACAAAGAAATTGACTTTGAAAATTCTATTTTAATACATGGAAAAAGGCCACGGACGTCTCAGAAAAAAACATATTTTCAGCATATGGGAAGAAAGGTCAAATTAAAAAGGAATTTTACCCAACTAGGAAAATGAAAATCGTTTATTGAATTTTTTAACTTTATATAAAAATTAATTTTTATTTTTTTTAATAATATAAAAATATTTTTTAGTTAAAAGTTCTGCTAGTTAATTATTTTTACACGTGACAGCTGTTTCGCCTTCTGAGGGCATTATCAAACTGTCAGAAGGTGAAACAGCTGTAGCGCGTAAAAATAATTACCTAGCAGAACGTTTAACTAAAAATTGTCTTTAAAAATTTGAAATTATAATAATTATTGTTTAAATAAAATTAAGAAACCTAAAAATTAAAATGGAGTTCGACAAAATAAACTTTAAAACCATAAATCGTTTGTAACAAACTATAAGCACTTCAAAATGCTTTTTTGAAACACCTCAAACTAATTCAACACATAATACATGAAATTTAATTAATGTTAGCAATTTAAGTAAAAGACAAAGAATTAATTTTACGGTTTAAAATTACTGATAGCCTTCTAGGAACAGAATGATTCATGCATTTGCCTGGAAAATAAAATAAAAACTGTGGAAGAATGAACATCATAATGCACATTGCCATTAAAATTGTTAGTGAATGCATTAATGAACATTGTCTACAGTATACACTGTCTTCATTTCCACACTGATTAGTTACCCTCTGAGTACGGTTAATTTAGACGCCAAACCAATTTTTGTGTTTCTCTTTTCGCGCCGCGTAATTCGTGCCCGCCGTTACAGGCTACGGCGGGCGCCTCTAACGGCCAGCGCTACTAACGGCTAACGGCGCATAACGGGCGCATAACGGCATGTAGCGGTGCCGTAGAGATACAAAAACTGTACGGGATGTGTTGGTTTGTCCTCTCGGGACAAGATTGCGTGTATTTACCATTGAAACTGACCTTAAATTTTAACATTCACGGTATTAAAAAAATATGTGGTTCGTTTATTATAAATTTTGGCTAATAAATAATAAGAATTGACAAAATTTGTTACAGAAATCAAACAATTTCTAGTATTTCGTAGGGTTCATAATAGGGTTTTACCATACGTAATCCCCGATGTCAGATAAATATCAAAATAAACTTATCTACAGACCAAAGAATTTGTTACAGATTTTATGACCAAAATAATTCATCACAATTGATCATGATTGTCTCCCATTTTAAATAAATTAACCGATGCGTTTGAACAAAAAAAATAACTGTCATTCTCTTTTTTTAACTAATAAAACCCATGTGCTTTCGTAGTTAGGACGCAATCTTTGATTTGTTATTTATGATATTAACACACTTTCTTGAACAGCGCAAATCAATTCGTCTTACATCTTTAATGCAGGCACGATGATGTACGAGTACAAGATTAATTACAGTCAATTTAAGCAGACGCAATTTTGGCGAGTACCTAAAGCTTTCGTCGTTTACTCCATCCTTCTACTAAGAAGGTACAAAAGTTTTTCAATGTCTTGAAATGAAAATGATCCCAGTTCAAGGACTGGTTCACGTCATCAGGTTTCTCTCTAAATTAATGGTGGGTCAAGCTTCTGTACTGGAAAGTGACACGAGGCCACTTCCTCTATTTTAAATAATATTGTAGAAATATATTCGAAACACCGCTGCAATTTCAGTACTTCTTTATTATATATTTCATACTAAGATGCTCTTTGTAAATTTTCTTGTATCAAAAAACATTATTTCTTATAAATAACATAATTTGTTTCCCTTTCTCTCTGTTCACCATCAATATTTGTTGAAGATTTACAAAAGAATTTTGAAATTGTTACTTTTAATACTCTCTTGATTTTAGATAATAGAAACTGTAATTTGTGATTTTGACAGATAATTGCCATACAGTAAAAAATAAAAAAAACAAATTACTAATTATTAAACAGCTAACTATCATTAACAAGTACCGAAGAGTCATTTAAATATGTCATGTTTTTTTGTTTTTAATAATTATGTAATTTAATCGAATTAAATTTAATATTATTGTTATTTAGTTCTACTAGTTTTAGTTTTAAGCGACAGCTGTTTCTGCGTTTAAGTACATTATCAAACTGTTTGATAATGAAAACAGTTTGATGATGGCCGATATGATGGCGATGATAAATGCCGAAACAGCTGTCACTAAAAAGTAAAAATAAAAATAAATATTAATAATAATTAATTTAATACAATTTTATTTTATAAAAAAATACAAATTGAACATAAAAACCACAAATAGAAAAATGTATTAGTCTTCAAACCAACCACATAAGTAATATACATTAACGTTGTAACAAAAAAATAAAACACACTTGATTGAGTAACTTTTAAACATAAGTTCATAATCAAATTAAAGCAAATATTCAAAATAATAACACAAAAAGGTATTTCAAAATACTTAGCGTTGGTCTAATGATATCAGCGAATCACTTTTAGCAGAAGTGCGTGAGGTAATTTGGAACAGTTTATCAAAATAAGTAATTTCCTTTGAAGCAGTTATTTGATTTTGATTATATGGCAAAGAAATGTTCGCTGATTATTTTTTTTAGTTGAACCAATTGCCATGTATTTTTTTGATTTTTCCAAGGGTTTTCATGAACAACTGTGTTGTTAAGAATATTAGAGAAACTGAATATGTACTACATAAAGCTCAATAATATAGGTTTAGAATATATATAAGGATCTAGATCGTATAAAAATTGTCGGAGGGCATTTTTCATTTGGTTCGACACTGCTTTTTAATTTGTCGGGAATTCCCACTTGTTATGCGCGGAATAACCTCCGTCGCGACGCTTTTTTTAAATTAATTTCTGCCGACGGCCGCCGTTCTTGACAAGGGATCGCTTTTTAGGACTTCCGTGAAGTGCCTTGGAATTAGGCGCACGTATCTTTAATTGATTGAAGTCTTATAATGGAGTAAAGAGTAGGTAAATGAATGCTAGAGAATAATGCTAATCTACTTTAATTCTAGCTATTATTTAGCATTAATTACAATAAAATATTTATGAATTTCTAGAATAGACGTAAAAAAGCCTTTTAGTTTAATATTAGGGTTTATTGAACTTTCATTTATTTCTTATGTCGTACCGCACAAAAGAATTTCAATTGATCAAAGCCAATGAAACTATAGACTCAAAAAAGGGTGAGGCAAAGGAAAAGAGGAATCAGAAAGTGCGGAAGCCCCTGGTTATTAAGATCTGGGCATTTGACTATTAAAAATAGCTAAAGCAATTCCAAATAATGTTTCATTGACCGGTTAGTAGCTGAGTGCACAAACGCGTTGAATTCAAATCTGAGCATCGTGGGTTTACTTTCTACGCTAGCTAAGTCCTCCGTCATTGCACAAGCAAAATCTTCCGCTTATTATGATGGTAGTGGGAGTTTTTAAAATATTTTCAGGTTATTTGTAACCCGGGAATGTATGTCTTTCTTTAAAAAAAAATTCAAATTTGAAAAATTGCTGGTTGTCACTATAGCGATACTGAATATTTTTCTCTGAAACTAGATGCCAATATAGTTTTTTTTTGTTTTATCCAACGTGTAAATTATGTGTAAAAAAATAAAATGTGTTTTGTCTCTCTTTATTGGCAAGGAACTTGTCGCTCTGCTTTGGAGGCCGTACCTACCTAACTGCGAAAAATTCGTCGGGTTTGAAATGTCATTGGACCTCAGATGTAATAAGTATTACACGATAAAATTAGCTAATATTGCTAGCACTGTTCATACTTCATATTCCCTCGTGCAATATTTCAAAAAAAAAAATATTTCATTATCGAAGGAAGCAAACACTTTGTAGCTTGACATTATAATTTAAATAAAAAATAATTTGTTTTAAGCCACTTTATTTATACACATATAACAATTCGACCGGTTTCGGTTAAACTTAACCTTCATCAGGAACGTATAAGTATAAACTGTTTATACTTATACGTTCCTGAAGAAGGTTAAGTTTAACCGAAACCGGTCGAATTGTTATATGTGTATAAATAAAGTGGCTTAAAACAAAATTATTTTTTATTTAAAAAAAAATATTTCAAATTCTTCGATGGCGTAAACACATTAGCCACGCCCGCAAGCGATTGCAGCCTTCAATAAAAATCGACATCCAACGGAAAAGTGAAGTATTTATTTACACCCGATGTACAAACCTCAGGTAGGTGTACTTACCACCTGCCTACAGGGGTAGGTTCGAGTCGGCTTATTGAGGCAATAAGCGAGGCAAGGGCAGCCGAGATAAGTCAATAAAGCAGCGCCGTACGTGGGCCTGCGTGGGGCACGCCATGACGAGACAGCGCTGCCCTTAGCGCGGGGCACAACTGAACACGGGATACATTTGAACAGGGTAGCAAGAAGTGTTTATAATATATTTTTAAACTTTTTACGCGTGGATAAGACAGGAGGAAATAGATATTACACTCACAACAAAGCCCCTACTTACTTTTTTATGTTTTTTTTACACCGAATCGGGGAATGCGAAGAGGCGGGTCACGTGTACTTATGATTAAGTAATATATAATTGCTTTTTTTAGTAAATGTTTAGTTTTTTAGATTGTGGCTTGCCTTATTTGAATTTTATGAATTCGTTGTTCGACGTATACATACAATTATTATAACTCTTTTTAGGTTTTGGAAAAACCATATTCGGGTCCAATTAAGGTAACAATGGAATTTCAAATAACATTGAGATCATTCAGATTAAAACTAATAACACATACGAAAAAATATGAAATTATACTTGATGTGTGTAATTAAGCGTTCCAGTTGGAAATAGTTGAAATGGAAGGGTTAGGTTAAGGGTAGTCAAGGGAAAAAGAGGCGGCTTACCAAATATATACCTGGTAAACCATTTTACTTCCTCCGTTCACCATTTTCCAATCCATTTTCGTTATATTATATTCCCTACTACACACTTTTATTGTAGACAGTTTTCTTACAGTATTACTGATTTCTTGTGTAATTCCTTGTTAATTTAATTTTTAACCTGACTAAGGAAGAGTTCTACCAAAAAGTGAAATGTGTTATTTTAATTTTGTACCAACATAATTGTTACATTAATTAATTACACCTGTTTGTGTACTGGGAAGTTTGTTTACTAGTGATGCAAAAGCTGATAGGATATTGAAAGTAGGGTAAATGCAGGAAACTTCATTAATAATTAATATGTCTAAAGAAGTGAAACTAGCAGTCCACAATGGAGTACTGATACCAAGCCTGATGTATAAGAGACTAAATGCTGTAGAAATGAAATCCTTAAGGCGTATAGGTAGTAAAACCATACATGACACTGTTCAAAATATGGAGACCCAAAGAGAGTGTAAGCGTAATGAATAATGTTAAAAAAGGGACAGTTAGATAGTTTGGGCATGTAGAGCGGATGAACGAAGAAAATATTGCTAGGAGAATATATTATGCTAAAGTGAATGATAAAAGAAGTCGGAGATATTCGAGGAAGACATGGCACGATCAAGTGAATCAAATCAAAATCAAAAAAAAAAAAAAAAAAAAAAATCTTAAGTTGGGCTATGTCAAGAGTCAGATTAACAGAAGAGGATGCAGGAATGAGAATGAACTAAGGAGTGTATGCCAAGACAGAGTTGTATGGCGGTCCATTCTCTCTACCAACCCCTACAAAGAAACGGATTGTTGATTGATGAGTTAGTTAGTAACAAAAAACATAAAGTTTGAATTTTTTTTGTCACAATAATCTTGCACAGTTTATTAATTTCATCGCTTTATATTTTACCTCAACTTACGAAACCGACGTTAAAGCATTTTCAGCTAGTTTCTCAACGATATAAAAATATTAACCACAAATCGTATAATTCTTTTATAGAAGAAATTGACGTTGCCAGGAGCCACGAGCCATGAGCCAGGAGCCAGGGACACAGAAGGGCGAGAGCGAGGCGAAGCGGGGCACGCACCGAGAGATTATATTACGGGATAACTTTGTTGTCCCTGCCGCGTTCCGTAACTCTGTAAGCGGAATATAAAACCGAATTATGTACCTACGGCGTATGCTGCTTTCCTGTTACATTCATATTATTTACACTTGTATTTTTTCGTCTTTTCTTCCTCCGCCGCTTAACTTACTTTGTTCCAAAGTTCAGCTTGTCTGCCACGGTGAGGTGTAATTTAGTTTTCAGGAATTTACGTGATGCCTCCGTGAAAGGTGAAATTCATGCAATCCGGTTATTGTGAGTCTTTTTTATTTGTTTGTTATCTCTCAGACCCCGGCACATTTCTTCTACAAAGAACTTTTCCTCGCTCCGAGTAAAAGGGTCGTCTCGAATTTTCACAAAGAAGTTAAAACAAATTTAAAGTTTTTTTTGCTTTATCTGCTGTAGGTAAAATTATCATCGGGAACCGTTTTTATTATATTTCTCAAATCACGTTTTTTTTTTATTTATAATAAAACTTTCCAAACAAGCTTCAATTGAAACCAAAATACCGAAAATTTTTGTAATGTAAATAATAATAATTGTTTTTATTATTACTTATTTATTTTAGTTCAATTTTATACTCAGATGATGCTAAGGCTAAGCGAAACCGGTCGGTCATAAAAATTGAAATAAAATCTGTGTTCTTAAACAAAGTTTTTTTCTTAGTTGCAAATAATCCAATTATAGGACTAAAATAATCGATAGTATTAGTAGCCTTGATCAGGAGATCTTTTAATATTGTTCCACACATGCGTTGTTTCGCATTAAATTTTACATTACCCAACCCGACTCCTAACTATATACTTGAGACAGGGAGAATGGGACACTACACAATTCTGTCTTGGGACACACTTTTTACTTTATTCACGTTCAAATATAGTTTCAAATAAACTCTTCTTCGTTACACTTATCTCGACAATACCAAACTCACGTAATTAGTTCATTTGATTGCGTCACGTTTTCTCGGGAATCCTTGACCTATTCTAGTGTGTACATTAAAAATAATAAAAGTTTCAAAAGATCACAGAAATATTTGTGTTCGGAATATTTCGTAAAAGAATATACGACTTTTGTAAATCTAAGAAAAAAATCTTTAGTATTTCGGTATATAAATAGCCCAATCTGGCACATACTGCTCTGACAATTTGTAAGATTGTTTTGTAAAGCCAATTACCCGAACCATTACCGAATGATGGTTCCCATAAAGGATCGCCTCGCCGCTCTCATAAGATGCGTATTGGCCATACAGCATCCCCGCTCGCTATTTATTCACTTAGCGGGGTTAGGTTAGGTTAGGTTAGGTTACACACGAACTAAGTGAGGTTGGCTGAATTAATAATGGCCGCCACGGCGCACGCGTCCCGTTAGTTCGAGCAGTAAAACGCGGCTCTTTAGTAAATTGGCCGGCCGGCCTTAAAGCTTACGGCCTACGGCGGAACATTGCTATGGCCGGACTGGCTGGGCTGGCTCGGACTGGCTCGGACTGGCTCGGACACGTTCTCGGGGATGAAAAGTGTATTAATTATTACCATGGAGGACTTACTATCTAAGAAAGGTAATACGGGATTCATTGCTTATTTTATTCCCCATTCGTCTAGCGAGGGCAGGAACTTAAGCGACGCGGATGTCTCGTTCGGATAATTTTACACGAATTGGTTACTGTTGTAATTTACTAGATGGATTTATATTATGTGTCCATCATGCGATTATTTATTTTTAAACCGTTTCAAATAGCGAAATACGCTCTATTTTTCAACAAATTATTGTTTCGTACATATTGACATATGCATTTGATCGGTATTTTGTTACAGAATGTGCCCAAAAATCAATGTGCACATTTAATTTCAATCACCAAAAATGTTGACAGAACGATGCGTGATACTTACACAACTCCTTTATTTTGATTCTGTTCGGTTTGAAAGTTTTCCTTTTGACACAGTTAGGGCGGAAAAGTTAAATTTATTTAGTCTATTATTACCATACAATGTTTCCTTCAAATTGGTCACATTCCGAACTCTTATATCTTGTACCAGCAACTTATAGTGGCTTATTTAGTAATTGGCGCAGGAACAAAAACACATACACATGGGAGTAACAATATTATTGTAGGAAATCTATTTTTCTCTTGCGGAAAATAAGCTCTGCTTTTACTCTGGAAAATTGAACGCGCAACCCCAACGGAATGAAATCAGCCGTAGCGATTGAACCCCAACTGTCAATATTCATCATTGCCGAAGCGTTTCAAAATAATTTGGGAAATTCTACACGTCCCGTGACAAAAGAATGAAAGAATTTCAGTTTTCTTTATCGGGAAAACAGTTTAAGTGGCACACTTCAGAGATGGAAAGATAAAACGTCCGGGGGAGGGCGCGAGGAGACGGGATAGTTCAGCATCTTGCTGTATTCGGCTGGCAGGAGGTGTGGGAGGTGAGGGGGGGAGGAGTGGCAAAACTGGAGGAGGGAAGCGGGACACAGCAACATTTAGAAAGGTTTACGACTTATGCGAAGCAAGGTTATGCGCATTACTTTGCAGCGTCTTTAAAAATTCTTAATATATTATTTAAAAAATTATGTTGTATACTTCTCAAGCCCCTGGGATTTCGGCATAAAACGCTAAACAAAGGAAATTCTAGGTTTTTCCGTTTCTTACTTCGTGCACACCTACCGTACTTCCTGCTGCTTTCCACGGAGTGCTTGGCAGTGATGTTTTAACCGCATGAATAATAGTTATTTCTATTACTTTTTAAAGTGTATTCCCCGCATCTTGAAAAGCTGTGATACGATTGAAACAGAGATTGTAGGTTGTTTAACATTTAATAGGTACCTACACACTTTTGTTTATATCGTGCATTATTCTCAAAATAAATAACACCGTTATGCACCGAATGTGAGGTGTGAAATGTAAGGTACTCTGTTATAATCGTAAAAAAATGTTATCTCCCCGGAATGTGCCAGTCCCGGTATATTATTATATATTCTCACAGAAGTTGTGCCGTATTTCATCTGCTAACTTTAAAGATCACCTCTCAAAACGACTGCGATGGAAAAGAAAAGTGTGGAGATGCGATACTTCCTTGCCACTCATCGTAAATGTGTCTACCACGCGTCACGTGTCATACTATCTATGAGATGGATTGGTGTCTTCGGCCCGCGTGTGCAAAGGGGACAACATTCTCACTTCTTCTACTTATCCCAATGCGTCAGAAAGAGATGGATGGCTTATTTAAGGTGACCATTACCACAAAACATAGCAATTTTAACATGTTTTGCCTTTTAGGATAACGGAGGGACTAAATTTTACTGCTTTCGGCTGAGACCTGGATTCTTAGTTAAGACACCTCGCTATGTGAAAGTGCAATCAAAAAGGCTTGGAAGAAGTCTGTATTAACTTCCCGGCCTCAGAGGAAAATAAATGTTTGTACCTATACTTACTTACTCGCGTACCTCCCTATAATTCCTGTGGTACAAGTGCGTTTCTTTGTGTTTTTTTTAATCCAACTTTCTTGATTCAGCTTAAACCATAACAATGATTCTGTTGGCTAAAATGGTTTATACATTATTACTTTGTTCTCGGTGCCCTCGTCTAAGAAACTTTGAAAAATAAATATATTCAGAAACCGTTGTTTTTCTTAACTCATAAAGGTTAGAAAATGATTTTTTTCATAGGAAAATCAATAATAATAAATTAATGAACTAAACTACGAACTATTTAAAAAAAAAAGTATTTAGAATTAAAGCAATATACAGGGTTATATTTTCATAGAAATCAATCAATTTGCGGTTTGACATATTTAGAGAAAATCAAGTAATAACTCTGTATCAGACCACATATTTTATATATTATTAATTTATTATATTCGTCACAAAAATGATCATGGCAACAGATATAAATATGAATAATTTAAAAGCACTAGAAATAAATCAGTTAAATTTGTCCAGTAGTCCAATATTAGCTTATTTAAACTCTCATAAAAATAGCTCATTATACTTTAATCACCTTCTCAGTTGACGTTTTACCTCTTTCATTTCATATTATTTGTCTCTTTCTCCCTGTTCCTTCATTATAATTTTAAATGTTATTCTACTGTTTTTTTACTATTCTCATTTTTTATTGTGTTCTACCTCTGTAGGTATATATAACCGCACATTTTGTGTTTTTTGTCAAGCTTAATTTTGTATTCTGACGAAGCTTAGACTAAGTGAAACCGGTCGTTCATTAAAAATAAAATGAAATCTGTGGTCTTATACAAAGTTATTATTTCATTTTCATTAAATGTACAGCGTAATTCAGATTATTTTCCGTCTATCAAAGAACAGCATGGTGTTTTGAACATACTGCACGTGTATTAATATAAGCATACCTCATCCAAGGTTCCTTTAAATGCAATGTCCGACAAACAAACGCCGAATTCAATATCCAGATTGTAAAGCTTACATCAACGGCAGACCACAAACAAAGTAATGAACTCGTAAAGAAAACGCACAGTTTGCATCGAAGTACGCCTTACAATGACAACGGGATGAATCCACACAAACCGCGTGCGTCATTTCATATTTTCCATTTCGTGTATGAAGAGGTATGTGTGTCTAGAGCCCGCAAGCGTATGGACCAGGGCTGCACACCAAAACTTGTCTCCCCTTTTATTGTTATTTTTTTAATAATTTGCATAAATCGATGTTTTTCATATTATGCAAGGACAATTTAACCTCATCAATAAAACTACTGAGATATTTAATTACTTTTCAAAAGTGGCACAGCATAAGATGAAATAATCAATACTCTTATCTGGTCATTTTTGTTGATCTCTCCAAAATTCTACAACGTTATTTAAAAATAATCTTTAAATTAGAATTATCTTTAAAGCATTAATGCTTATTTTAAAAAAATATTTATAAAATATCAATAATCAACAACACAAATTATTAAAAAGATGGCAGCCAAATCGGAGGAAAATTGATGAAAATAATATCAATAATCTTCATTTCACTAAGATCAGTATGAGTACTATTAAAAATGTCGGTTTCTAATAAGATCCCAATAGCTGAATTGGTTAAAGCGATACTTCCGAATAGAGTAGAGTATCCGAGTTCGAGTCTCGGTTGTGACCATTGTCTTTTTATTTTCTGCCTTTTTTGTTTCATATTTATTATTTAAATATTTTAAAATAATCTGATAATTATTTCGACTCTCGATTGACTTTGTGATTTTTTATGATGCTAATATTGCCAACACAAATTGCTATAAAGCAGTAATGCTTTTTGAAACGAAGACTATCTGTATACTTATGTATAATAATAAATTCACCCGGTTACGCCTAACAAAGTGTAATTATTATTTGCATTTGTATGAATCAGTTTCAGCAGTTATTCAAAAGATGTGTGTGTTATATTTTTCCTTTGCTTGTTTGCTCACAAACCCAAGCAATTTTCGCAATAAAGAGTTTATTCAACTGGAATAGCAATAAATTGCATAAATTTTAATATGATTTTTCACTACATGTATGTATTTCTCTTTTAAAGAAAAAATCCAAGCAATTCAGTTATCACAAAAAAATGTAATAAATACTTTAAAACGCATAGATACACATCAAGCAAAGAAAATCCTTGAAAAAATTTTGCCTCCCCAAATAAATAATGTTTCAGTCTGGACCAAAGAATAAAACCTTGAGAAGGAAAACTTTGATGAAACCAAAACAAATCAAAGGCAAAACAAGAAGTATGATCACCTATGTAAAAATGTATGAAGAGTATTACTCTTAATGTCTCAATCAAATACCATCCCCAATATCCATCCCTGTTGTTGTTTGCAAGCCATTGTGGGGACGTTTTGTCTCCCCGGCAAATAACTCATTTGAATAGGATCGTTAAGCAGTTACCACCGCAATATATGCGATGGCAGACTGGATGAAAGTTTTTTGAGTGGATCATTCGCGGGTACACCCCCTTGAAGATATTTATGAGTATTTACTGCGTTGAATGTGAAATGCTGTAGTAATGGGATTGCGGGATGATTTAAACGCTTCGAGTACAATTTTTGAGTACTGTATTAAAACAAGCTTTTGCTCTAAATTACACAGTCAACGTGCTTTATTTTATTTCACTTGTGTGATTAAATTAAATGTGTTTTGGGGTTGGAATCCGAATAAATTTTACTTAAATTATCTTGACCGATTATAAACAGGTGGTGTAATTTGTTGTTAAACACTGCCGTATATATCCATTTACAACCGGCCTAATACGAGCGTGATTTTGTCCAAAAAAAATTCTTGACAGAAAAATTATTCGTTTTCGGGGACGGACCCGGTTTAAATTGAACGTGCAAAAAACCTATCCAACCAGGTGAAGATGCCTGGCCGTTTTCGAACTAGTCAGTCACATTGGCCTAAAGGATTATACTGTAAAAGATTTATTAGTGTAGCACATTTTAATTTCTTATTTTTCCACCGGATGTAAAGGGATGTAAATATTCTAAATGTCGTAATATTAAGAATGTGTGGGAAAAAATGTCAACTAGAAAGCAGGAAATATGTTTTCCGAAACAGCAAAATTTATCAAAAAGTAAGGTATTGAATCAAGACTCTTGATGTATATCATAATCTATACGTCATGATATTTTTCACTTATATGTCTGCAAAGAATTTTCTAGGATATTACAGCGTCATTTTTCTAATAAGCTATCGAGCTTTTAAATATACGTTGAACTGTCCAAAAGCGTTTGCCACTTTTTTTATTAGTTCACCTACCACTTTGATACAAAAAAGTTAGTTAATAAAGCAATGTATGCACTTTAACTGGAATTACCGCTTCAAAATAAGATTTTCAACCACACAACCAGTGTTTGAAATAATACTGTCTCAATGTGCACGTCAAACTATTATTTACAGAAAAATCAAACAGCAGTTGATAAAATAAACAAATCTGAGCTGTCTTCAAGCATTTCTCCCAGGAGAGACCTTTGCCTTTTCGCTTGTATCAGGAACACAGAAAGAGTGAGTAGGTTTATGGAGCTGGCTAGGGGAAGGTGGGCCCGGGGTGTAATCGCAGAGCGATGGTAAACGCTTTTCCGTGTTAACCTCCACCCTTCTCCCGTACTTTCTAATAAAAGAAAGACCGCATTCGTATTTTACCCAATGAGTGGAACGTCAACAGGTTTTATTAAATTTACCAATGGACCATGAAGGGGAAAGTTAAGTAATCGTTTCACTTCGAGCTTTTTTCCGAAATACTTTACTAATACATGAAACGTAAATAAATTTCTGGGATAAGGTGGATATGGTTTTAAGTTATTCCCATAACTATTAATTTAACCCATCAAACATTAATAATCATATGAACTATGGTAAAACTTTGAGTTAAATAAATCAAATATTATATTTTTGTAATAGTGTCCTTTTATAAATAAACATGTTGTTTGAGGTGTGCTTTACTTATTGTTTTTTCAGAACTCCATTTTAATTTAAATATTTTTTTAAACTTTAAATATTTTATATTAAATTTTAGTAATAAATACGATAAATTAAATTAAAAAATAAATAAATTACAAAGTTATGCTATATTCTTATGTTTAGGCGAAACATCTGTCACACTCAAAATATATATAAAAAAAACTTTTACCGTTACTTTTATTACGTTATCAAAAAAAAACCCAATTTTTCTAAATAGATTTTGAATAACATATCAATTTAAATGCAGTGAGGTGAATATTATTTGGATTTATTCCCTAAAATGTTTAATTGGGTATGCAATTTCAATTCAATTCATTGGTATATTGTATAAGCTAGGCATTGTAAAAATTTTTAGGGTTATTTCCTCGTTTATACTAAAGTCTCTTTATTTGTGTTAGTATTTGTGATAAATTAGGTATATCGTACGTTTCATTTTTGCAAATATCTTCTTCACATATATCATCTATCTTATATCCCTGTTATCAGAATCTACTGAAAAAATAATCCAATATTTGTTTTCCACCATTTTTCTTTTTTTTTAATATCTTCCTAACATACATAGCAATCCCGATGAGTTATAAAAACTAACTCTGGGACAAGGGAAATTAAAGAACTACATGAGTTACAGCAAAATACAGAGTAATCAAACTAACACAAATCATAATAAATCACACAATATAATATAATAAGAAATACAGTATAAAAAATGGTTAATTACTATTAATATAAGAAACAACTTAAATTATAAATAGAAACAAACGGAGAAAAAAAACCCCAAAGTGCAGTAGATGAGGATGTTTTTACTCTACCGGGAAAAGAAAACTGATTTTCAAATTAGGTATTTTCATCTTTAAATTAATTTAAAAAACATTATTTTAAAGCATTATTTTGGATTTTTTTAATAAAGTTGTTTGTTTTTATATTCATCTGGAAGCGAGTTATTTAAGGTGTCAATCTATCTACAAATTTCCAAAAAAAAAAAACCTTCTGTCATATGTGTTATATTTGATAATAACTTAAAGAATGCTTCCCAATACCACTATAAAACTCATAAAAATATAATTTGATTTGGAAATCTGATAAAATTAACTTGAACACTTTTCTTTGAAAGGATACACACTCTTAAAATAATAAAATCGTGAGTTTATGATTTGATCCAGTGCATGATGCGGAGTTTATTCAATTATTGGATTGGTAAGACCCCCTAGTAAGATGAGACCATTGTAGTTTTATGTTGGAATGCTAGTAGTGGTTCGTGCTCTGCGCCCCTGCCGAGAGCTTAGCCACCCGAGGGCACCCTCGGCCACTCTCGGCCCGCCAGCCATCCAGCCTAGTCGACTTACTCCCAGCATCGATTTGCTCTTAATACACACATTAAATTCAATGAGTGTGTGCGATCGTTATATTATATCGCATGCGAAAAAAATATACCCACTATATGCAATGCGTATAATATTGCGGTTATTTCAATACATATGCCGTACGTTAGAGCGAACCCATTTAAGATGCAGTTTTAATGAAAAAAAATTACCTGTTGAATTCAATGAGTATTAGTTGCAATGTTTTCATGAAATTTGCGTCCATTCAAAAACACACACACAAAAATTGTTTTTTTTTTTAGTTTTTTTTTTTTTAGGTTTTTTACTTTTTATTTAAACAATAATTATTATTATTTTAATTTTTTTTAAAAACAGTTTTTAGTTAAAAGCTCTGCGATGTAATTATTTTTACGCGTGACAGCTGTTTCGCCTTCTGAGGGCATTATCAAACTGTCCAATAATTACATCGCAGAGCTTTTAACTAAAAACTGTTTTTTTTTTAAATTAAAATAATAGTAATTATTGTTTAAATAAAAGTAAAAAAACCTAAAAATTAAAATGGAGTTCTACAAAATAAACTTTAAAACCATAAATACAAAAATTCGTATTTGTGAAAAACCATGTACTCATTAAATTCAATAAGCATGTAGGTTGTCTTATAAAATATGCGTTGCGTATGTGCTTTTATTAACTTTTCAGTAGATTCTCATAACAAGGATATAAGATAGATGATATATGTGAAGAAGATATATGCAAAAATGAAACGTACGAAATACCTAGTTCCTTCTATCACAAATAAAGGGACTTCAGTATAAACGAGGAAATAACCCTGACATTTTTTACAACGCCTAGTTTATACAATATACCAATGAATTGAATTGAAATTGCATACAAAATTACATATTTTAGGGAATAAATCCAAATAATATTCACCTCACTGCATTTAAATTGATATGTTATTCAAAATCTATTTAGAAAAATTGGATTTTTTTTGATAACGTAATAAAAGTAACGGTAAAAGTTTTTTTCATATCTATTTTGCGTGTGACAGATGTTTCGCCTAAACATAAGAATATCGCATAACTTTGTAATTTATTTATTTAAATAATTTCTAATACATTACTCACGGTTAATAATTTAATACAATATGTATGATCGCATGAATAATCCCTATCATATTAACGTACGTTTACTCAAAATTTCGTGTTTTACGCAATCGGTTTGCATTCACGAAAAGAGAAACAAAAGTAAGGGGCGCCTTCCTATAAAATACGCGTTTAGTTATAGTTACTTTGAAATTTAGTAATTTGAGTCAGTCAAATAAAAAACGAATAAAGCCATGATACTTATTTAACACTAAAAATGTACATATGAGATTCAAATCTTGGTGTATAGAGTTACAAGATTTTTGTTTTGAAAAACCTGTATGTATATTTTTTAAATAAGACAGCGGTGAGGATCATACCAATAGGGAGATATTTTTTCAAGAATCAATAAAATGTTCCTTCTGAATCTCTCCTCACTGACGTAGAACATATTGATATCGGTAGGGATTTGATTCAGGAGCAATATACATAGATCAGTAAATTTATTAAGCGGTCCAAAAATGTAGCGATTTCAATTAATATATTTTTTTAATTACCTAATTTTTATTCTGTTTGTTCGTCTGAGAATTCCATTTAAATCAAAATATTATTTCAAAGTATGTGAAAAATGCGGTACTTATCGTTACCCATTTATGTTTTAGCTTAAGAATAAGTTCTTATTTTTTTTACTTGATGCATATCGACTGTGAAAATGAAAAAAAAAATTAACTTTCGGTATAATAGTGATCTAAGCGTTTGGCTTATAGACGCAGGGTGGTGTGTTCAATTTTTCCTCTGTGAAAAAAAAATTACGTAAATTTTTCAATCAAGCTGCCAGGCGATGTTGATTATTTGGACGATGAATCTTTTAAACGTAGGGTTTTTTTTATCGTAAGAAGTTTTAATAAATTAACTAGCCAACAGCGATTGTGATTTTTTCCTCACAAACCCTTTTCTATTAAATTCTGTGATAAATTGTAACGATTAATTCACATTATTTGAAAGCTGCATGGCTTGTTCCGTTTTGCAGGGAATTATTTTTAATTTCAGTCTACACGCCATACAAATTATCAAAAAAACAGTAATTGGGTAATTTTTCAAAACCTCTCTTTGTAAAAAAAACACCGCGGAGGCTAATTGAACTAAAAATCGAAAGAAACATTAAGCTAATACCTTTATTTGAAATACAAAATAAACTTTTTAAACTAATATATGTAATATGAACACTTACTCACAACATACAAAAACACAATATGTTATATAAGATTTTGAATAATCGGTTTTTGCTTATTAACATCTTTAACCAACGTGAATTTCCTTCTGGTGTTTTCTATGTAACTAGCTTTTAAACATTTTGTAAAAATGATTTTAGGTATTTTAGTACTTACCGAAAAAGTTTTTAAAAATATTTTATCCAAAAATTATGATCGTATTTAATTTCAGAATAGAGTGTCTACCATGTTTTTACTGTTTTAATGATATTATTATTTAATTCCAAGCTTCAACGCATCAGTTATACAAATAAAAATAAACATATAATATTATACTTCATCTGTTCCTTTGGCATGAAAACTTTCCTACGGGCAGTCCTGTTGCCGGGATAGTTGTCATGTCCCGGCGAGTATCGCTGCTAGCTTCCCGGGCAGGCATCTTCCCGGCGAACTATCCCGGCTAAGCTTCCCGGGTGAACAATACATCGACTCAAGATTGCGGCTTAGGAGAATTGCATGAATATTGTTTGGCCATAGGAGAAACATTTCACTTACACGGTCTACATTTAGATTGAAGCACTATCATAAGACCAAATCCCACAATAATAACAATATGTTGAAAGATTTGTTCGCCTTTTACAAACGCTTGGTTTATATACTATACTAATAGACTACTATAATACTAATTAAACATTGTATTCACTTATGGAGGAGGAATAATTAAAGTGAACTTTTGTTTATGATCTCAATAAAAAGAGTTCTTTTCTTACATCTTCAACCAGGTATGCAAAATGTAAAAAGGAATCATCTTGTAAAAAACGTGGAATCAAGTAGTTCCCTAGTTCTTTGCATGTGATTTGCTGTCTTCAAAAACACCTCTAAAAATAGAAGATTTGACATTCGACATTTAGTGACCTTTAATTTGAATAAATTTGATTCTTCCGAGGTAGAGGAAGAGGCAGTCAGATTTAGAAGGCAAGAAATTTGGTAGTTTTGTGCATGTTTTTAAATGGCACACTGAAAACACTGGGATGTACAAAACCCAAGAAAATGTTTTACATTCAAATTAAGTGAATTGTTATAGAAACGGTAACACCATGTTGTTGTGAAAATGTAATACTTATGTGTTTTTCAAAGTATGAAAAGCATAACTTTATTTTTATAACATTGGCGTATTGTAAATTTAATGAAGTTTAAAAATAACAACTTTCTAAAGCGCGACACGTTTGAAACTATCTTGATCATCTAGCACAGTCATTCCCTAAGTGGTCTATATCGACCCCCAGGGGTCGATTCCGACCTGCAAGGGGTCCACGTCAGTGAAAAAAAAAATGGGGGTGCATGAGACGTAAATGGGGGTCCACGAGAGTAGATTCCATTTAGGCAGGCCGTCACCAAAACGTTGGCTTCCCACAAATGTAATAATCCACCTCACAGATAGTACCTATGTAGGTACTTACGTAATACTCTCTTATAATAGACATTAATTCCCTGAGATTTGACGAGAAACTGGTTCTTCCTCAGTTTTACCTTTTTGTTGGATTTGCTAGTACTTTTCGATTTTAAATCTTTACCGACTAGTGCTTTTTTTTCGGAGGGTAAATTTTGTTGATTTGCTAGCACTTTTTTGGGGAGGATATTTTGCGATTTGCTAGTACTTTTCGATTTCAAATCTCTACCGACCAGTGATTTTTTTTCGTTCACAAAACTTTGAAGTTTTTCTCAACGCTAAAAAAAATCAATATTAGAAAAGCAGGGGGTCTATACAAAACAGAAAAAATCGACAAGTGGTCTACGGAACAAAAAAGTTTGGGAACCTCTGATCTAGCAGAATATATACTAACTACTATCGTTTATTTCAAAAATGCGTCAAATTACTAAATTAAGCATGTGATCGAGAGACGACTATCTATCTAAACTTCGTTTTTTCCAATGCAAAACCTATTTAGTATAAAATTTAAACATTTAAATAATAAATATTTAAATAATATCAATAATCAACAACACAAATATGAAACATAAAAAGGCAAAAAATAAAAATAAAATGATCACAACCGAGACACGAAATCGGATCCTCTACTCCAGTGGCCCCCAACCATTTTTTCGCCGCGGACCGGTCAACGTTTGATAATTTTGCGGCCCGTGGGTTGGGGACCACTGCTTTACTCCATCCAGGAGTATTAAGGAGTATTGAGTAATTCAGCCACTAGGACCTTATTAGAAACCAATATTTTGAATCGGTCTCATACTGAAGATTATTGATATTATTTTATAAATTTTCCTCTGATTTGGCTTCCCGTCTTTTTATTTTATGGCCTTTTCTGTTTTTTTTTTTATTCGTGTTGTTGAATATTGATACTATTTAAATATTTCTTTTAAATAAGCATTAATTCTTTTAAGTTAATTCTGATTTCAACTTTAAACTTATATATTAACTCTAATTTTTATTAAAAAAAAAGTTTAATGTGTGTTATTTCAACTTGTGTAATTTATGTACGTGAAATATCTTAAGTGTGTAATTTTGTAACGTGAAATTTCCGCGGTGTGTTATTTTATCAAGTAGGTAACTGTAAACTATTATTCATATGTTGTCAAATATTGAAAGGTAATAACCTAACAGTAATAAGACTAATTCTAATAATAATTCAAACTCCTTCAAACATAAAACAAACAAAGATATTTTATATTGAGTCAATCAATGGTGCACACATTTAAAATGGTGTTTGTTCAAAGTATGGCGAACATTTAGCCCCGATTTGGCAAACAGGCTTACAGCTGGCACATTTAAAGGGGCGCGAGCGGCTTACGGCTACGGCGCGGTTCACACTGTGTCCCGTGTCCGTTATATCGTAATGCCACTATCCGCCGCCAGCGACAATGGCATTAAACAGCCAAAACCCATTTGAGCGATATTGGATGCTTGTACATGGGGATATCAATACGATGTATGGGGTCCAGTGACTGACTTCTATGACCGATTTACCTGGAAATCTTGCACTGATAGTGGACGTAAAAGCATGTTTTAATTATGATAAAGCATTTTCGCGTGTTGCTCGCGGGGCTAGTTAAAATTGTAAAACGAATATTCACTAGCCATTTTCTGACATTTGTTGTCTAGAAGATTTGTTGTTTACAAGATGTCAGTTTAGTTTGTGAAATGTTCTAAGGCTGAACGAAGTAGTAAACGCAAGAAAAAGTAAAAATTAGACGTAGTCATGCAGAAACCATCCAACCATAAAAAGATGAATCGGAGAAAAGGGCGTTTTAAAATATGATGATAAAAACCATTAATATGCGTAATCGGCATTCGTAAAGTGAATATCAGTGTTTTTTTTCTGTATCAGCATTATAATAAATAGGTAATGTATTAAAAAAATTGTAGTTCTTATGTCATCCTACAATTTAACATGTTTTTAAACTTCAATTTAAGTCAAATATCTGCAATATGTGTTAGTAAAAAAATAATTATCAAAATTTATTGCATTTGGAGCTTGGATGTTTTCAGCCGATATAAATCTAGAATTTATCTAAAGGAAAACATATAAAACTCGATTTTGGCAAATTGTGCGTTAGACGCTTTCTGCATAACTACGTCCAATTGTGGTTGATAATTTTACTTGTTAATAAATAAAGAAATTTTAAGCAACTCTTTGGTTCTGAAAGGCGTTCGTTCGCCGAAAAACAATTAAAAAAGTGTTCCACTTGTAAAAGTAAGCCACATTTTAGTGATCTGTTTTTTTTTATTGTTTACCGAAATTAATAGTGCAGGTTAATAATAATATAAAAGAACAAACTCTGCTAAATCCAAAGAAACTGGAATATCAATTTATTTGGCAATCTTTTCAAATGAATCCATTCAGAGCACAATTATCCGAGGTTGGACACATTATTTGAGGGTTGATGTTCTGTTTAGGTTTATCGGTTGCCGCCCTGAGTTATGTGTCTGGCAGTGGTAGGGGGTAGGCGGCGGGGCGGCGGGGCCCCACCCGCCCTTCCTCCTGGCCGGGAAGGGGTGTGGGCGTGGAGGCTGCAAACCTCACGCATAGATAAGCCAATGAGCAATTTTAATCACGCGCTAAGTTTCAGTATCCGATCGAATCGAGAGTCGCTAATTTGGTCATTATCGGCAATAATTTCCGATAAATTAGTTTTAACAGTATAGGAAAACATTTGTGCGAAAGGAATTATTTATTAAGGGGTTTTTCTAACTAGTAATTACCTACTCAATCTCCACTGGCTTTTTTGTGAACACCTATCGTGCCAACTGCCCGAAGCCAGTGGGACTTTGGCATCCCCAATTAGGATATTTTTGGAAGCTGAAAGAATAGGGAGAGAGATAAGATTAGGAAAAGGTAGGTTGGGTAGTATGTAACTATTCAAATTTAGTCACCAAACGCGGCTCATGCCATTTCAAACAACGTTTCGATTCTATGTTTTGAACAATACTTTTTACTAGCTCGTATGTACCAGTTAAATCTCTATTGAGTTTGCTGTCACCTAATTTTTTTTTAAAACAACGTAGTGGCATGCTAGTATTACCCAAAAACATTAAATATATATGAAAAAATATTGGTAAAAAAATATTCTTTTGGAACTAATTTATTTTTCATTCAATTTTATAACAATATATTTTTTTTTGATAAATAACATCGAATTTACATATAAAAAGCCATAATTACACGTGCACATAGATCCTCGAATACTTTAATAATGTTTTGAAAAATGTTAATATTTTCTAAAAAAATGTTTTTTCTTTGTACGTAATTATTGTAAAAAGGTAATAATCCATTGTGGGAAACATAATTCGAGTGATAAATACAGTGCTCAGTACAATACTGAAGTATTTTACATTGGTAATAGTCTCATTATGTTAGCTGTTAGCAAGCCTCTTAGTTTTTTTTGTGTGAGAAATTATATTTGAATAATCTTCATCTAACAATCGTCGTAAATATAAAATAATCACTTCATAATCACACATAAATATGATACATGGGAACGCATACATATTATGACGGTTAGTGAAACCTTTCATATCAACTTTCCTTAAACTCGGAAAAAATGTAAAGCAATATCATTCACCAAAAGCATTAACCACAATAGTTGTAACCGGTCAAAATCACAAACACAGTTAATTGTGAACTTCCTACCCCTGCTGTGTGTAATAGATTTTTAAGCTTTTAAAAATTATTAGTATCGGGGTTAATCCACACTTTGGCTAAATTGAACTATGAACGCCATCTCTTGAACTTTACTTGATTTATCTTGACTTACCATTACCCATCTACGAAAAAATGACAACAAAAATCACGAGTTACAGGTTTATAAAGGAATTCATGCAGGTCACTTAATTAAAATTAATCAACGGAAACTATCTAAAAGTTCGTTTAAAAACGATATAGTAGGTTTTTTATGTTAGCTTTTTTAAAATTTATAAAACTTTTCTTTTTTTTATTGAACAAAGAATAAAAGGTTTTTTGATAAGAGAATTTATTTTTGTTACTGTGTTTTTCCCTATGTGCCATTCAATTTTTAATTGTTGTTTTTACGATTCCTTAAAGATCATGAACTAAACTAAGTGTAGAGCTAGGATTCCAACAATAGTTCAAAGTGTCCACTTCAAGTTGTACCATTATCAACTGCATCCAAACATTCATTACGCTATCTACAATCTCATTAGTGAATACACCACCACGCTCACGCGCATGCAGGACTCTAACTGTAGGC
Organism: Drusus annulatus; assembly: GCA_022651775.1. Lineage (NCBI taxonomy): Eukaryota > Metazoa > Arthropoda > Insecta > Trichoptera > Limnephilidae > Drusus > Drusus annulatus. The sequence goes on along the minus strand of JAGWCC010000606.1, from coordinate 131,129 downwards.
TGAAGTCAGAAGTGTGTTTACAGGGTGCATCACTGCAAAAGATATACATCTTAAAAAGTAAAATTACCTTTGAAACGTTGAAATGCAAAGTAACAGTTAAAAAGAGTTATTAGTATTTAAGGGTAGTTTTGACTTTTGCTTAGGATTTTTGAAGGAACGTTTTATGTGTCTAATGCAACCGAACCTTTATTCTTTTAACGGACTCGATGTTTTTTGCTATATAACGCACACACGCACAATACAAGATGGTAACCGTCAGTAAGAAGCTTAAAAAAGCCTTCATTCACCAGTGTAGGAACATGGGTGATGATGATTTGGATACGTTCGTATATTAGTAATACTATGTGAATATTGTACACGGATTACAACCTTAATTAGTATCTTGAAGAAATCGTGGTAACCTTCAGACCCGCTGTGATCTGCTTTTATATTTTTTAATATTTATTTTAAGACACTTTTTTCTGATTGTTGTCCGCTAGGGACATCTCTATTTATTTTAGACAAAAATATCATCACTAACTCGCAACAATGTGGTTTGTAGATTTTTTTCCTACCGCTTGGTGGCGAACTATTTAGTTTTCTCGTCTGATTTTCTAATCGTCTTACTTTGATAATTAACATCATTTTAATAGTTAAGTTCAACAAGTTACTTTACGCAATTACTAAATATTGTCTTTCGAATCATAAACAATGGAATCTTTTATAAAATAACTGCTTTTCGGACAAACTCATCACAATTACAATTTAAACACAGCGTTCTACCTAATCAATCAGTAGAAAATTCGGAATTTGTTATTACGTAGATCTGCAAGTATTTACTACAATAGGCTACATCCTGTATGGGCACAGTGTACAGTGTATACCGGAGTGATTAACCGGAACAGGGTTGGCGCCGGCGATAAGGGCGCCGCGACGCCGACGCCAGCAAGCGACGTCTTCAACAATGTTGCCCGGATAAAACTCTACCGAGCGTCTTGCTCACGGAATATAGGCACAAGAGGGTACTCGGCACAGTACTGACTTAGTTTGCTCTGTTGCGGTTATTATGTGGAATACTAAAGACTGTGACTAAATCTTTTCAGTGAGTAAATAGGTTGTTAGCGCGTATAATATAATATTTTTTACATCAAATGGATACTATAATATCGTTTTGTAAACATTTTTCATTAGATCAATCACATTAAACATGTCATTTTCTACGGGAGACTGATTTTACGTAATTTTTTGGTCATCATCAGCGACACAGAGGTAGACCGAAGAAGAGGTGGACTGTGGAAGAATATTGGGGCAGCACGGGAATAACTGAGGACTAGAGGTGAATGATGAGGAACCCCAATCAGTAGAGAACATTTATGGAGAAAAACAACTTCCACCTTAAAATGAAGCACCATGATCTTAGTGATAAATTGCGAGTAATTTTTAGTTTTTTTTTACATTAACTTCACACAGGAGGGAAATAATTTCACCTTAAGGCCTATGTTCTCTATGAGAGTGTTTTTTTTCATGTTGCAGACAATTTTTAATCAATCAATCGCATTGATAGACTAATCGTTATATTGTTGTCACGTATAAGTTACTTGTCATTGAGTGTAAATTTTTGCTTAATGTGTTTTTTAATTTTATTTAAAATTATTTAGTTTATTGGTTTTCAAAAGTTATACGTATGGTGTTATGTTTGGATAAGATTTGTATATAAAAGCAATGATTTTTTTGCGATAATTGTACTTTTGCAAACAAACATTTAGAGATAAACGAATTTAAATCTCTAGGAAAATTTTGATTTTAACGCGATGAAATATGTAAATACCTGTAAAATGGTGTATGTCAAAGATACCATATGTTTACACATACATTTTGCGTTTTCTTTGCTAGAGTCTGGATCATAACTCATTTTCCCAAAAAACGTGGAGATACTTGGCTTTAAGCCATCGATACATAAGATTTATTATAAACTTGCAGAATGGTAAATACTTTCAGAATTTCTCTGGTGAAAAACCACCATTCAGAAACAAAACAATGCCTTAAATGGCTTTAGCCGTAATTGGTGACCAGATCTGAAGAGCCAGGCATATTCCTTTTTTTTATATTTTTCCCCTCATTGTTTTAGTCTTAACATACCCCGATTGGAGATATCATAGTCCCACTGGCTCAGGATAGTGCAAGTACTTTTTTAAAAATTATAAATAAAACAAAACAATTTTTTTAATCCACTGTAAATCCTTCATGAAACGATTTAAAAAAGAGACTATATATGTTTTCAACCCCACTCTTTGAATTTATTTAAGAAAAAATATTCTGTGTAAACTGCTATTACCATATTATAATTGCATAGTTTTTTTAAATATGGTTCTAGTATTTAAAAAGTCAAATGTGATATCTATAAACAATATGTAATTGTGTCAAGATTAGAAACATTTGTAAGTTACATAATATTCTTGCTCGCCGCTCCTTAGATAAATGGCAAGTATTATTTATTAATTTTGATCCATCATCATTGACCAAACTTTTATTTCAAATGATGAAATAAAAATATCTGTTCTCATCATACTCCGAAACACATGTTTTTGTTATAAGAAGTATATTTTAAATCTGCACTATCTTATTCATTAATTAACAGCTTCCTTATATCACCGATTTTCTGGAAAAAAAACTATAAGGTTAAGATCAATATAACCAGAGCCGGTCCTGTGCAGACATAATTGGAGCAGTTCGCTCCAGGCAGCAATTGCTAAGGTGTTGGTAGTACCTAATAGCAGAGCTTCTTTATGCGCCCAGCCTCTTTAAATATAAAAAAATATATATAAAGTGAAAAATCCATACTGTTCGTGGACGGTAATCGAACACGCAATTACCCGGCCCCACTGAAAACGGGCTCTCGTTTAATTCTTAATTGGAGTTGGTACATATCTTCTGTTCGAACCAAAAATTCACACTGGGTGTTAAAAAAAGACAAATAATGTAGAAACAACCAGTCCAAACGAGAGAGAAAGTTTCGCAAATTCATTTTATTTGAGAAAATGAGACAGCGCCATACGAATGTATATTTTTGTTTCAGCAATACCAACCATTTCGAATTTTTTTTTTTTTCCACAGTGGGAATGCACGTGAATTTGAAACGTGTTTCATGAAGCATAATATTTTAATTCTTCCATAGTGATATAATTGTTATGTATTATTATATTATGGAAACAATCAAACAGAAACATCAAATTATTTCCAAATCATTTTAAAATTTGTGACGCACGTCGACTTTTTTTAATTTTGTTTTGTTGTTCTTTTTTTTAACAGTAACAAATATTTTGTAACTCATCTCATGTTTCAAATGCAATTTATTATTATGATAATATGCAAGTTTGATTGTAAAAAAACACGTATTTTTAATTGTTTTAACTTCAGAGAGCGTTAGCGTGAGCTTGAGAAAGTGGCTTATAATTTTCGTTCCTAATACCCGCATTTAGCCCGCAAAGTGGTATTTTTTAAACCAATATTACTTTTGTAGATTTTTTTCATTTGAATCGTTTTGAGTCTATCATTCTTAAAATAATTCCAAAGATTCACTTAATTCGGTTTTATAGAGCCTGAGAAAACGGTGTCCAATTTTCAAACCCCAGGACTCGAAATTTGTGACGCACGCTGCTGTGTTTATAGTTTTTTTTTTTGACAATACAAATTTAATGTTACTCTGCTTATTTAATATTACAAAACTTTTAAATTTTTAAGATCATATTTTTTGGATCGGTTTAAATTTATTTATTTGTTTAATTGTATACGCCCTGATGGGTTTTTACATAACATAAGATATAAAATAACAGTGACATAAAAAATAACAATGATTAGCACCCAAAAACATGATGAAATTGATAGAAATATTATCATGCAAATTAACATTGGTATTTTTGAAAGAGGTATGCTATTATAGCCTTCTTCTAACTAGATTCAGTGCAGTTGAATATATCTACTATTTTAGCGATAGAATTACTCACTGCATGCAATCTAGGTACAAGTGAGTATTTAAATTACTCAGTCCTGATATTATTGTTACATTTAAAAAGAATTTTAGATCGAGTGGATCTGTTAGGTACATAGAAGGTAATTAAGCTAAGTAAATCAGGGCTGTCTATAATAACATTAAAAATTTTAAAAATAAAAGTAAAGTCGGAAACAAGCCTCCTGTCTGAAATTGTTAGTAATTTTAATTATTTCATTAAATAATTATAATTTATGGTTTCAATAGGTAGACCGAGTTTGTGGTTAATGTATCTTATAAATTTATGTTGCAATTTTTCAATGGAATCAGAGTGGATTTTAAAGTGAGGGGACCAGACAGAAGAATTATATTCGACTTGACTTCGAACTAATGAAGAGTACAGGATTTGCAATGTAGAAATATTTTTTAATTTACTGGCATTTCGAAGAATAAAGCCTAGCAATTTTAAACCTATACTTGTTATTATATTGATATGTGAGAGAAAATTTAATTTAGAATCTAAAGTAATGCCGAGATCATTAATTTCGTTGACAGATGTAAGGGAAATATTATCAATTTTATAATCATTTTCAGAGCGGAAACCTGTCAAAACCACGTAGTTAACAGTGATGACATTTTTGTTATAAAAGTGATGCTTTTTATTTGTAATAATAAAAATAATATTTGGACGATTTGTATAGCGCCGTTTTTGTGAAAAATCACCTCGAGGGCGCTGTACAGATTTACTTTCTATCATTACATATTAATTCCTAGTTTAGATAAGAAAATATACAGGAACATACTTACCTGGCAGGTCCCATCAGATAGACACAATTATTAACTTAAAATTATGATTATTATTTTAATTATTATTATTATTTTTTTCTTTTTTCTTTCCTTTTTTCTTTTCTTTTTTTTTTTGATTTAGGGCATGGGAGCGAAATTAAAAGAATGGACTTTTTGAATTTGTCATACAGTACAGGAATTTTAAAGAAGTGATTTGTGAAATATCCTACTTATTTGGCGAAAAATAACAAGAAAGACTAAAACACGTCAGGCAGCTGCGAAAGCGCCACGACATATCTAACAGGTTATATGCGCAGGCAAAAAGAAGAACTAACGAACAAATAAAAAATATTGTAATGATGATTGTATTGAATTGACAAAAAAGGACGCCTCTCTCAGTAAAAAAAAAAAAAAACATTTGTTGAAAACATCGCTCGGGTTCGGGAACAGTCAGTCGAGATCGGCACTCCCCGGCCCCCCTGCCGGTTACCGGGCCGGAGGTTGAAGGGACGAAACATGTGGCCAATGGTCATCAAATGGCATGTGACCATTCTCAGGCTGTGACACTGCGTTTAAAAACTGATATTTGAAGATTAAAATATTTTCTTAAAAATCGAAATTACGTCGAAACTAGTCACTTTAAAATTTATTTTAAATAATACTCATGGTTCTAAGTGAAAAATAGCGAACATGCCTATTATATTTTCGCAATAAGTTATTTTCATAGATGTAAAAAAAAGTTGTTCGAAAATATTGTTTAAATTTAGGTTTTGACAAGGGGTGCCAACATTTTTACTTGCAGGCACCGTTCGGCTCAGGGCCGGGCCTAAACTGAACCCATGGGAGTTAACCCCACATGCTCTGATAAAGGACGAAGCCTTATGAAATCCTGAAAGGGTTAAACCTTGAGGCCTTTTAAAAAGTGACAGGGCACACTACGACGGAGGTTGACGGGTCCCGAACAAGACCGGCTTTTAAATGGTCTAAGCATTAAAAAATATAATCATCATTATAAGGAAATTCGAGGAGCTTATTTGGAAATTATTAATGATCTTTGCAATGCATCACATTGCTTCTATGTCACACTAATTCGTAATCTTAAAGTGCCCTGAAAATGTCAAGACAATAGTAATGAAACTAGTGGGCAAAGTCTTATTTTTATTTTTATGAAATAAAAAAAAAACATCAGAAACACTAATAATCATTCATTTATTTTTTTATTAGAAAGCAATCACTTTGTGGTTTGACATATTTAAAGAAATGAAAAAAAAAACTTTGTATTAGACCACTGATGTTATATTTATTTTTATGACCTTAATAATTTTTATGACCACAATAATTTTTATGACTTAAAATGTTTTATTTTATTCGGTGATTATATAAATCGCATAAACTACCTTTGATTTTTTATTTGTTAAGTACTAAAACCACCTTGTTTTCAAAAACAATAGATAAATGTACCATCAAAACCTTACCACGAAGTGAACAACCGATTTTCGTTTTATTTCCATGTTTATTGAAATCGATTTTTAAAACTTTATAAGTTGATGTAAAATACATAATATTTTTATGCCAAAATGTTCACCATTAAGTTTCTTTGCTTATCTAATTACTCAAGTTGGTAGTCGTTTGTCTGAAGAAAAAATCCCTGTCGCCCCACAAGATTTCCATACGCGTTTAAACAACATCGCCCGTGTCTGTAATCTGCCAATATTACCTTAATCTTCGGTTCATTCCATCGAGCAAGTTTGAAGCTGAAAATCGAGCTATTTAAAAATAAATTCTCTACCGACACAAATAAAACAGCATATCGAGCAATCTTTTTAAATTGCCTCGGCTATAATAAAGCAATCTAAACAGGCACTGAAAGCCGTTTCGTATATTTATAAGAACAGAGTGGTTGTAAAAATTCGTTTTATTTTTGCTTTAAATTTTGTTGAGCGGTTGTTCGTTCTGATTTCAGATTCGTTTTTAATTAATCCTTTTATTTTTTAACGATAACGATATTTTTCCTTATTGTTTATTCTTATTGAATTACATATCATGGTTTCCATTGTGAGGTAGTGATTTTTCGCCTGAGGTTATCTACACAATACAGAAGTGACAAAATAAATTAAAAAGTCTGTTTTATAATATATTCTAAGTCCCATTTATAATGTTGACAGGTAACTTCGTAAAATGCGAATAACGATTGCTGTGCAAAAATTAAGTATTTGGAAATACATTTTTAAAATGCAGGGACTTTACTTCATAATGAAAAGAGTGGTTCGAGTCTTAGCTGTAAAAAATCATTCATACCTTTGTACATTCACACCTTTAAAAAATTGTACATGTCATTAGTTAGGAGTCAAATTGAATACAACTCAACAGTGTGGGCACCAAGTAATGTTATTCATTCCCTTACAATAGAAAGAGTTCAAAATAAATTCTTAAGATTTATTAACTTCAGAATGTGCATATTAAGGGAATGTATCAATCACGATTATCTTCTTTATCACCTTAATTTATTGAGATTGTCTGAACGGAGAATAATTACCGACTTGATTTGCTTATACAAAATTATAAATTCAATGATTGACAGCCCTGAATTATTAAACTTGATTTCATTTCATGTTCCAAGCAGGACGGTTACAATACAGTACCTACCGTACTATTGTAGCAATTCCGCTTCAACCTCACAATTCAACACGCCTATGCGACGAATACAACATTTGGGAAACATATACTCCGATGTCGCTGATATATTTAACACGTCAATATCAAACTATAAGTTTAGTTTAGTACAGTTGTTATCATCTGGTAGAGCTAAACTAATAGTTAGACCTGTTTCTTAGTATTATTTTTTTCTTTTCCTTTACAATATTTTTGAACCTGTCATTTATTGAATATTATTAGTTATTTTTGTATCTGCTATTCAATACTCTTTTTTTAAATTTTATTTTACATAATTTTATGCACTTATGAGGTTTTTGTTTAAAAAAATGTTAACATGTATGTTTGTAAAAGCTTATAACGGGCGTAAATAAATAAATAAATATAATTTTCAGGGGTACAAAACGGAAAGAATAGATTTTTTTTATAATTACTGCACTCGTTCACTTAAAAGCTACCGGCGCAGCGTCGGGGGGAGGAGGGGGGTTCAACCCCCGGTGCTGGGAAACCGACCCAAAACTCCGTCTTGATTTCATTGGAAACCGGAATACGAGCCACTCGCCCTACGAGAATGGGGTGTTGGATCCACCACGGCTCCAGGAAGCGCAAAAACCTACGAGGCTGAGCGCCATTTGAAATATTTGTCTCCAGATGTGTTGGTTCCCGCTGCAGGAACCTTCGTAACTCTTTCTTGTCGATACACCATATTTGCCAGCACAATTCCTCGACACGAACACTGTATTAACACCATAGCCATCATTTCAATGCCCTTGTTCGTACTTTCTTTATTTTTAGTAATTTTTGGTAAATTACGATAAACCCAATTTATATATTCATAATATTCAATTTCCAACTCATCGGTATTTTGTAGCATATATTACAGGCTCTTGCTCTGAAATCGTTAAAGATAAGTATTATCTAGCGCTCTTTTAATAATATTTAATTAACTAAGCAATTTCATAATAAATCTTAAAGGGTGAATATTTTTCAATCTTTAACTTTTCTTTGCATAGCGATGCTTTCTAACCTTGTAGGTATCGCTTACAATTTTAAAACCATTCTAATCTATTGTTGCATTTGCGCGTTCGACACTAATTTGTTATATATAACTTAATATATTATATTAACTTGCTTGTAGCATGTTACAAGCTGTCTTCAAAACTTATGTGTCATTTAAAAAGGGCATATATTATTACCATTAGCAGTATTTGATTTATACCAGCATTTTAATTGTGTTAGATGCTTAATTATGACAACGCAACTTCTTAACAACACGTTTTTACATAAAATATTAATGAGTAGGTACATATTTCAAAAAAATCACGAACAAGACTTACTTTACTGAACAATTAACAAAATTTAGAATTAAAGCATCTAGAGCATAAAAATAAAGCAAAACTACGGCAAAGTTATTTTAAATAAAAACTTTTTTTTACCACTAAAATTAAATAATACATTCATTTTTATTTTATATTTGCAAAAACAGTTTTACACCAAAACATTGCAAAAAACACAAAAAATGATAATCATAATTACACAAAGATTAAAGTAAAAAGAAGTTTAAAAACAAACAAAAAATAATGTATACCTACATTAACTAAACCACAATGAAATTAAAGATAGTTTATTTCAATATTAATAAAAAAATAAAATTGTTACGCGAATAAGAAAATAATCGTCGACTAATCTATATGTGCAGATTTGCCATAATACATATAATAACTGTGGAGCAGCTTTAATTACTTGAAATAAGTGAGGGTGGCGCCAATACTGCGCCCAACCGCAACAACTTATTCTATATTGTACTTAGGTGCAGGCATTACTACCGCACTCGATAATACTATGGTAACACCAATTATTCCATCGGATTAATTGCATGCGAACTCTGGCAGTAATTCCGTGCTAACTTATTGTGTTGCGTTTTATGCAGCACTGCATTTTGCAGCAGACTACTTAATCATATTACATTTAAATTGAGGCATATTAATACATTGAAATGCAATAAAATGTTTCAATTGGTCGTAATTATCACGCCGGCATATGCAGCAATTGATTAATGCTACGGTAAATTATGCCGTTGTAATTGAAATTATATTTATTTCTCCAAAAGTTGCTCTGAAATAGGCAGTACGCATCTTTGAATTAATTTAATATTAATCAGATGGTCATTAAGATGATACTAGTTGTTTTTACCCGTAAGAAATCATGGACGTAACTTGACGTACCAAGAAAAAATGTGATTTGCTTTAATCAACTTATTTCAAATATAGGATAATGTCTGCTAAAATATATTACAAGTTTTTTTTATCATTTCAATCAGCATGAGTTCCAAATTCAAAAAGTTTATATTTGTAGGTATGTACACACAAAAAGTGTTATTTAATCAAATGAACGGATTTAATTTAATACAAATCAAGCTTCTTTAGGCCATGTTAAATTCAATTTGACATACCCCAAAAATGGGGCAAATTTTAGTATCCCCATACTTTTTTAAAATGTGCAATACAAAATCTGGATGTTTAAATGCTTTCGATAAATATTTTAAATCAATTAGAAGAGAGTATCAAGAGATTACGTACAAGTGCATGTAAGAAGAAGTCATAGATGCTCCAGAAAGGAAAGGTACAGTCAAGTCGAAATTAGCACAATAATCAACACAAATTTGACTTGTGTGAAATTTTGGAACAAAAAAAACGAATTGAGAGAATTCTTTGTAAATAAAAATATAAAAAGTTTTTCTAGTACTTGAAAATATTTAAGACATCTTCACTCTTATCTTTATATAGATATCATTCGTTACCGGTGTTGTTTTGCACCTTACTTTGTTCATACCGCGATATTAAAATGTCTAATGAGTCATCGGAAATCACCTGAAAGCAGTCGCACTGACGCCTAGTGATAACCAGGCTCCTGGAAGTCCGCGGCGATAACCTGACAAAACCACCCGCGCCCGCGGCCCCGCCCGCACCCGCCCGCACCCGCACCAGCGCCCATGTCGTGATGAGGAGTCGGCTCCCGTAATAGGCGCGTTCGTGGAAATCCCGGCTGGGCGGCAGACCGTCTGGGCGGCGGCGGCGCGGCGGCCGCCCTCGCATCGGAATACCATTCATTCATAATCATTTTAGGCGGCGACTGAAATAACGTCGATAATTCAAAGTAGTTTTCAATTTTTAAAGTACACCCAGCGCTTACATAAGTTCAAATGTGGTTAGTGTAACGTTACGATTTATTTGATCACCATCATTGTAAGATTGATTTTTTAGCGTGCCAAGAGGTTATTTCTCTTTTGATTTGTACCACCGACCGTAGTAATGTTGTTTCTCAGAATTGAAAGAAAAAAAAAATCATAAAAAAGACGCCTGTAATTTTAAAATGAATTCATATAATACTTGGTTTTGTAAATGATTTGAATTGGCTGTAAAAAAAACACTAAAACACACTACTATTGCAAACTTTCTGGAAAAAAATATAATCCAACAATCGAAAAAATCGTAACCGCACTTCAAAGACCAAAAAAATATTCCCTCGTTATTCAGTATTCAACGCATAAAAGCACCCCGTACTCGGTGTGCTTACAATTTTCTTTCCTTCACAATGCTTTAAGAATAAGAACTAAAAAAGCCGCTACGTAGCTGCGAAACTGCGCGACATTTTCCATATAAAACAAAGTTTTGGGACTGTGTAAAGTGTGTTTGCGAAACTTTGGCAACGGAAAGTGCAGTTATATTATTCCTTTATTGGAAGTATACCCGCTTATTGGAAACTGTGAAATGTTCGATACAAGAGACGTGAAACTCCTCCAGTAGTGCACATGGTGGAAAGCGGAGTGCGTTGGGCTCATTTGCCTAAGTTTGTGCGATGCCCACATTTTCCAGCCCTAGTAAAATAAATTCCGTTGGTAGACTTTTATTTTTTGCCAATGAGAAACGTGCAGCAAAAAGTCGTGAGAGATTTCATTACACTTAATCTTTTTCCTTTAGAAAACAAACCAAATGTAAACAATCGTTGGTATTTTGGGAATCATGAAAACATGGTGATAAATTTAAACATTTTAATGCGAAAAATAAACAAAAACGTTTTTTTTTTTTTTTTACTTATATATGGCAACCCAAATTACGGACATTTTAATGCATAACGAATGTATAAATAAAATGAAGAGTTAAAAAAATGTTTTCTATAAGTAAGACAAACATTCCTGGGCTAAGAATAACCTGACAATATTAAAAAAAAACTCCTACTGCCATCGTAAAAAGCGGAAGATGTTGCTTATTTTCCCAATATAAATAAGTAAATAGGTGTCTGGTGAATTGAATCTCCCAAAATATCAATCGACAATAGACAAATATACTATGTGAAATATTGTGATTAGCGTGTAACTAACTCAAATTTTATATTGAAAACCATTACCATCTTACTTGTAGATGTACAGACGGACTTATTTCATTTATTTTATAAATGGAATCTTAGAGACTTAATAAAAACAACATTTTTCATTTGTATTTACAATAAAAGCGTTATATTATTTAAAACAACAATTTATTTTATTTATATTTACAATAAAAGCGTAATATTATTATTGTGATATCATAATTTTTGTTACTCACTTTTTGCGTCTTATTTTCATATGTCAGTTGCGTATATTTTGGATTCGAAATATTGTTTGTTTTTATATTCAAATTATATGAGGACTAAGGCTTTTGACATGTGAGGAATTCTCGTGGCAAAGGACCCTCCAGCCTTTTGAGAACATTCCTTCATACATGTAATGGAAATGGTGTGAAAACCAAGGATCGGTTGAGATGGTGACACTGGGGTGGGGGTAGTTGGAGAGTATTGGGCGGAGAAAGCAGGGGGGGTACACCCTCTGTGACCACTCACCATGAAATTAAAAACCAAAAAAGCACAAAGATTGAATAAGAGAAAGAGCCCAAGATGGAATGGGTGGCAAATAGAAATCTGAGCAGAAGGGACTCGTGGAGAGCCAATACAATATCCATCCAGTCGGGGATGTGAAAGATGGATAGCAAATGTTGGACTATACAAAGACAATCACAAAGAATTTGAATATATGCCAACTAATTTGACGTTAATCATTTATGAATAAATCGGGACCGATTTTCTTAAATATATTTTTTTATAGTGAATACCGTGCAAGAGTCCCAACTGCTCCCAACCGTCTAGAGAGCTGAAAGTAGTTGGGAAGGAAGGAGATGGAGAAGGTTGGGAAGTACCTGGCTATTCAGATGTTGTGAGCGAACACAGCTAAAGCCATTTCAAGCAACGTTTCGATTTTAAATGGTGGTCTTTCACCAGGGCGATACTTAGAGTATATACCACTCTGGAACGCGTCACAAATAAACTTCATATTATTTTATTTGAATTTCATGTGTAATGACACATTTTGATCAAATAAAAGTTATTAGCGCACGCCGGGTTTGATCCAGGGATCTTTGGATTCGTGGTCGAGCGTCTTACCAACTCAAATTATAAAATTGACTCTATTTTCTGTATTTTTTGTTGTGATAATATTGCTCTGACAACTTTCTTAAATGACTAAAAATGAAGACCTCATTTCATTTCCCAATAACGTTTAATAATTTTTAATAAAAAATATTTTTTTTCTTCTTTAAAACTGTGTTAATCCTACGATTATGAATTGAATAATATAACTAATCCTATATATTTGAATCCGATGCATGTGTAAACGATTTCAAAAATAACAATAAAGTCACGACAAAATTGATTAAATAAAAGAAATTGATAGCATAGTTCAAATGTTTAAATAAATAAAAACAAAAATACCCTAAAATTTAACAAAATTCATGAAAGTTTTCCAATATAAATTGAAATTAAAGATAGTATTGAATATATATTGTAATACGGTATGACTAACGTGATATTGTTTTTTTTAATATTAAATATAGTCGCCTGGCGCCACTGGAAGGAACCCAGTCCACACTTGTAGTCCGAAATGAAGGAAATACCGGGAGAATTGTCTGACGCACACTTCGGAATGGAGCTCGGCTCTTACAACTTTTGAGGCTTCGGTTCCTTTTTGGCTTCAAAAATATATTGCACTATTTACAATAAGTTGTACATTTAATTGTTGATTTAAATCACCATTCCATGACTTAAACCTACGCACAAACTTGAAACAAGATACCATGAATAATAAAGAAATAAAAAATATTCTCACTAATTTGTCAATATTTTCTACTCGTTTTCGTTTATTCTGACTCCCGTCAATATTTCGACTTAATTTGTAACAGTTTGAAATAAAAAAGATCTGTGAGAAGAGATTTTAATTTTTCAGAGCTTCCAGAAGAAAAAATATTTACCTACTACCCAGTAGAGAACTGACATAAATTGGAAAATTTACCAAACATTTCCGTTAGCCTCGAAATAAGCCTATCTAATTTATTTATGTTTTCTTCATTATTTCTCACCATTTATTGTTGATCTTTAAAGCTTCAAAACTTCAAGGTTCTCATCTTTTTTTTTTTTTTTATTGAACACTATGCAAGATAATTTTATTGTAATATATGACATTTTGTAAAAATTTTTTTTTTTTACATGAATACCGCCCAAGAGTCTCAACTGCTCCCAACCGTCTAGAGCCAGTGAGACTATGGCATCCCCAAATTGGGTATGTTGTGAGGCTGAAGGTAGTGGGGAGGGGAAGGAGATCGGGAAGAGGAAGGTTGGGAAGTACCTGGCTATTCAGATCTGGTCACCAAACACGGCTTAAGCCATTTCAAGCAACGTTTCGATTCTGAATGGTGGTCTTTCACCAGGGCGATACTTAGAGTATCTACCACTCTGGAACGTGCCGCAAATATACTTGTTATTATTTGTATATGAATTAAATGTGTTATGACACATATTAATTAAATAAAAGTTATTGGCGCACGCCGGGTTTGAACCCGCGACCTTTGGATTCGTAGTCGAGCGTCTTACCACTCGACCATGGAGGCATATGTTGAAAAAATAAATAAATTATTCACAGTCCTCACTAGGGATTCCTGTTCCGAGGTGGACTGTAGGTTGCTGCGTTGGTGGCACTGGTTCTATGTTGAATTCATAATCTTTATAATTTTCTTGTCTTTACGGTTATTTATCCACATTTTTATGTTTGCTCTTGAACATTTGCACCCCGTGGCATCTCTAATATAATTTATAAGGACATTATATAATTTGGCAGCATGGAACTCAAGCTCATCATTATCACGTAGTGTAATTTGTTTTGCTAATTTTAATCCTTTATTTGTAAAAAAAATCTTTATTATGATTTAGAATTTTGACAGGATTTTCGGCATATAAAATGAGAACCATGTTCATGTTTAGTTCATTCATTTTTAATGTATTACTTATGGATTTAGAGTTTGTCACTTCATTTATAATTTGCCATATTTTTTGGGATTTTGGTAACATTCTTCTATTTTATTTTTATAATAGGATTCTTTAGCGGTGCATATAACTTTTTTTCAAATGTTTCTGTATCTTTTGTAAAATCGTATCAGTATATCATATGGAAATTTTTAAGTTTTTTATGTAACTCATCTCTTTTTAGTATACAGTTTATGATATTTTGTGAGATCCATAGCGTAATACGTATGTTTTTATATGACATTCTCTTTACAGTTTTTTTGTTTGGTATTAAATATTATGTTATGTTGAGTTAGATGCAATTTATTTATTATTTTCAATGAAATTATTCCATGCATCTTTGTATTGGTTTTATTGCTAGGATTGTTGTTAAGTGGTCAGTTGTTGTTGATTTATAAACGACAGATTAAGTGTGTGTGTGTTTTTTTTTTTAAATTTTACTCATAATATGGTCAATGCAGGTTTTGGAGTTGTTCATTATTCGAGTAGGCAGATTTACAAGGCTTCGGAGACCGTGAAAGGCTAATGTCTGGAGATAGAATTTTTTTGGGGATGACCGTTATCCAGAATATTTATGTTTAAATTTCCAATAAGGAAGACAATTTCCGATTCTTCTAGTAGATAGAATTCCTCATCTAATGATTCAATAAAAGGATTAAAAATTTTAGATGACGGTGATCGATAGATTGCAAATATTTTTGATTTCTTTCCTATTTATTTGAAGACAATAAGCATTTGTAATTATGGGTTCCTTCACTTTAGCTTTTATTTCGTTTCTTATGTTTACAATAATGCCATCATTTTGCTTATTATTAATTTACGTTGAGTAGGTATTATATCCGGACATTTTCAAGGGTAAAGATTTTTCGTTAATCTAACATTCACTAAGAATTATGATGTCAAAGCTATGTCCGATAAACTGAAAGTAAAATTTGCAATTCATCAAAAATTTTATTGAGACTTCTTATATTTTTATGTAGAATTTTGAAATAATTATTTAAAGCTGATAAAGCCTTTGGATCAGAAGTTATTATTGTGCTATTCATTTTGACAAAATAATTTTTGAATGGAAAGTTTTTTTTTGTTTTTAATAAACTAAATTATTTTTACCTAGTCATCTGGGTGTTTAATAAAAATAATTTTATCATGTTGTTGTTTCCGTCGCATAATTTTCTCTTGCTTGTACCATACATATTAGTATTGTTTTTCCTTGGCCGTTTTTTTAGCTTTCCATAGTATTTCTTTGTGATACTGATTTAATTTTTCACCGATAAAGATTAGAGATGTAGCCGAATCCTTGATTTCTTCGTAGGTATTTTTTTTTTTTTTTAAGGAGAGCATCTTTTTGTCTGAAAAAAATACAAGCAGCTTTGGTGGAGCCCCGTCACGCTTTCTGGGACTCTGATGACGTCAGTGATATCGGAGGGTACTAGCTGGACTCCAGCTGCGGCAGCAACATTTCTTACAATTTCAATTGGTTGTTCCCTACTTTGTTGGGAAATCCCAGCTATTTCTAGATTATTACACTTTGAATTTGTTTCCATGTCCGACAGTCTGATTTCTAGTTTTTTTCAAAGTGATCTTTTTTAATGTTTTCAAAATCAGTTTCGATCGCACGATTTAAGTTATTCAAAATATCATTTTTTTTAATAATTCGTCATAATGCAAACTTTTTGTAGATTCTATAGTTACGGATTCAATTTTTGCAAATGTATATTTTTTAATTTTTTTTATCTATATTGATTTTTGCTTCGAGTGCTGGATATCTCTAGTTCAATTTGTTTAGAATTGAGCCTCACAAGTCTCTTAGTATGCTAGAACTGATTACTAAAGCCGTCACTAAAAGTATTCTAGCTACTTGTTTAACTTGACACCTGACGTTTGAGGTTATGTTATTTTTAGAAAACTTATTTGCACACTAAAACACTTTATTTAAAATTGTAAGTATTGTTTTTGTATTATTTTAAGCGTAGTACTCCTATAGACACTTGGCTTGAATAATTTTTGTTCGCTTAAAATTACTTTTATCTACTTTGCAACAAGTTTATAAAGAGAGCGGAAATATCATATTGTATGCATACATATACTCGTATACCTAAAACACTAATTTCCTTGCAATAATGAATAACCAATCACGAATAAAAATGTTCACCCCTGTCCCACAGTTTTAGTGGCAGTGGCAGAAAATAGTCGCCCTTCGTTGATAATT
Organism: Drusus annulatus; assembly: GCA_022651775.1. Lineage (NCBI taxonomy): Eukaryota > Metazoa > Arthropoda > Insecta > Trichoptera > Limnephilidae > Drusus > Drusus annulatus. The sequence continues at coordinate 114,129 of JAGWCC010000606.1, read as the reverse complement.
GTGAGCTGAAGCTGGTACTCCATGTCAGGCCCGTACGTGATGGGCGGCTCCGGGCGGCGCTGGGCGGCCGGCGGGGCGGGGGCGGGAGGATCCAGGGCGGAACGGCGGAGAGGGCGGCTGATTGAAAAACATGAATATCATTGCCGCGAATAGGTCTGCATACGAATAAAATATAAATAAGCCTCCTTTTATTTTTATATGGGCATATTTTTTTATCAATCATTCGATGTGTTTTGCGAAAATTGACATAACATATTATTTTACGAGGACCAAGCAATTTTTTTGTAAATTTACATTTATGAGTTGGAGCTGCGTGAAGTTATGCTACCCCTTTACTGGGGAAATATTCAAACAAAATTCACTTTCTTCAAAGATCATACAAAATATATTTTCAAAGTATCTTATGTAGATCGGAATCTAGAAAGCGAGCCTCGCCTTAGTAGACATCACAAACCTATTACACCGCCAGTGTGAGAAAGGTCTGCGTATTTTTCTTCGTAGTGCGAATTGTATTGACTTATTGACAAGTTTGATTTCAAGAAAAGAACTGTAGTAAAGATCTGCAATGATCTGAATTAAACTGGCTTTTTACAAAAACGTCTGAGAAATTCAGATTATTTAAATAAAACGCATTTTGTACGGTGTGCAAAAATGAAATTCGGTATTTAATGTGTTAATCACTTTTGACAAAAAAATATATTTAAATATTTTTATTGTTTACCTAGCATTATTTTATTTCGGTGTTATTTTAAAAACTAGTAAATTTTATATGAAACCTTTTAAAGACGATTGAATAACGCTTTTTATTTTATTTTGTGAATACCGCACATAAGTCCTAACTATATCCCCAATTGGAGAGTATTATGAGGCTAAAGGTAGTGATGAGTAGAATGAGGTGAGGAAGAGGAAAGTTGAACTATTCAGATCTGATCTCAAAATACGGCTTAAGGGGTCATATACAGTCAGGAGGCCCAAAATAAATGATTTTTGTAAGTTTTTTTCCTGGAAATACTTTTAAATTTATTGATGTTACAAATTTTACACATAATATGGTAACTTTTAAATATATTTGAACATTTTTTATTTGTAAAAATAATAATTTTTAAATCTGCTATAGCTGATCTCCAGGAGCTTCTCTCAAAAAAGGCGCCTTGCGGTGACCACGATGACCACGAGTCTGAACTGAATTATATTTAATTAAAAAACCAAACGGATTTCGTTAATTTAATATTCTTGTAATTAATTGAAGGAATAGGCAAAATATTTTTTTGAGAAAATGGCAGCTTCTCAAAAAAAAAACGATTTTTCACCAAAATTTTGGCCTTAAATTGTTTATAAAAAAATATTCATCGGTGAGAAAAAACCTTTGATTGATTACTATAAAATATACTTAAAATGCTTACGTTAAAATTTGAGACTGATCGGTTCAGCCGTGTCCGAGAAATCTTGGTCACCGACTTTAAAAACACAGTTTTGAGAAAAAAGCGTTTAAAGTTTAAAAACACTTTACATAGGGTAAAAAAAAAATTCAACTTACAGCGAGTCGTCTATTTCAGGGCCATATAATACACCCTCCGCTCCTTCGGCAACTTCTAATAACTCGAGTTGGTGTTGTCTGCGGACTATTCTTCCCTCTCGTGTGCTTTCATGTGCTTTGCGGTCGGAGATCTTTACGCGCTGTTCATCCTCTCTTTCGGCATATGAATGCGCATCGGGCCCGAGTGAAATCCCTATTGCATTCATATAGTACAATAGTGATTCTATACCTTCATTAAATATGCCGGCAGCTATGTATGCAGCCATTTTTACAGTTTTTGAACGGCCTGGAACTATTTTTGGAGAGAATTTCCATATTAGTTGATTATAGCTCTCGCTGTTGTTTTGGGTGAAACCACCCACACATCTTTCTAATAATTTCTCATTGTATAAATCTGAATTATAGCCTCAGTAAAATCTTGTGGTAATGACGGATAATGCACTGTCACTTTACGCATCTGAATACATTAGAAAGGAACATTTACAATAGGCAGGTAAATAAAAGGGACAGCGTTCTAGGTAAGCGCTGCCACTCCGGCCTCCTACTTTCAAACGCTCTGACACGTTTTAATAAATATGCGTGTAACTTCGAAAATAAGATGGAGTTGAATTTTTCTGTGTGTGTACTTAAATATATTTACATTACAATAATAAAATTTAAAAAAAAAACGTTTTTTTAATTCTAGCTTTATATAACCCCTCAAGCCATTTCAAGCAACGTTTTGTTTCTGAATGGTAGTCTTTCACCATGGCAATACTGAGAGTATGTATCAATACCATGTTAACAAACACTTGAATGTTTCCATTCCAAACATTTTTTTAAATCTTTCTTCCGTTCCATGTCAGTCTCAAAAGGGAAATAAACTGACATCAAAAATCTTAAAAATACCAATATCATAAATGACAAATTTTCGAAAAAAAAAACTATATGAATAAGATAACAACTCTTTCACTTAGAAATAATTTCAATTAAAATGATCAAAAAGGATCTTTAAAGAATTTAGAAGAAGACTTATTTTATATTTGAGATGAGTATTAACAAAAGTACTAAAAGCAAAAAATATTTTTTCTAGGCAATAAAAGTAGTTAAATCATTAAATGTGTGTGTGTTTATAGTTTTGTGTGTATTTAATAAATACCGTAAATAAATAATAAAATAAATACAGTAAACTTTACACAGTTACAGAGAAAACCACAAATGAAATCTTTGTGATGAATGCATGATAAAACCACGTAAATTACAATTATATGCATAAAAAGTAGATAAAATGATTCGTAAGTCGTTATGATATTTTTCAACATTTTTTTAAATTTAGTTCTAAAATTTGGACAAAAATATATATATTATTCACACTTGCCCAAATTCGGAATGCCGCAATTGACACTTCATACCTCTTGTACAACATTTACGTTTTAAATTAAATAATTAAGATATTCTTCAAACCCCGGCAATTTTTTTGTAATGAGCTTTTGGAGGGCAAATATTTTTAACCTCCCTAACGACCCTTCTTTGTCGGCAAATGAAAATGTCGCAATATATTCGAAAGCTTTTTTAATTTTCCAGCAAATAGAACCTGTTGCTTCTCTCTGATATTTACATGCTACTTGGCAAAGATTTGCAGAGCTAATATTATGACGGAATGTAGCATTTTTTAATAAATTTGTAAATACGGTTAGTAATAAGACAATTTTCAAATTATAATAAAATATTATTTGCCTAAGGTTTTTTAATGTATTTTTGTAGTAATTTATATTTTGAATTCTGATCGGTTAGTTCAAATACTATAGGTGTATTTTTAGATGTATTCTTAAATGTTGATGAATATCTAAAACTGGGTTATTTTTCGTGAAGTTATAAAAACATTGTTTTATAAACGTATGGTAATTACTCATTCATTATTCATAAAATACGAAAAAAAATGTTTTTAAATCACAGATTTTCTTCAGAAGAACAGTTTTATCCTCCATAAGTTTTAGTAAAGCTCAGTAAATTTGTTCGTTTATCACTTACTGACGTTAACATATTTTACACAAGCATTAAAGCTTTGATTCAATGATAAAAATTCAATTTTGAGTTGACTACCGACCCTTTAGCTGTACTACCCGGACAATATTAAAAAATGTTGAACAAGCAATATGGCTGCATGACTTCTTTTATATCATTTAATCGATGTTTTAAAGATCAAATTGTGAATAAGAAGCTGAAAACAGTTTCATTGATTATCTGGTTATACATTTCATAACGCTCACTACTACAAAGATATAATTTTTTGTTGTATGTGTAAAATAAAAGTAGCGTGAAGATTCACCCATTTTAAAAGTGAAACAGTTTTATCCCGAATAAAGGGATCTAAAACTGCAGTTTATCCCGGCATTATCCCGGCTGGCAACAGATGAGCCGGGATGACTGCCGTGACAAAGGAAGGCGGTAAAGGGTTATAATTCGATGCTTCTCACGACACCAGAGGGCGCTCCGGCGCTGAGAGCTGAGAGCTGAGAGCTGAGAGCCCACTGGTGTTGGAACTAAATTATTTTTCCACTGGAAAAATATTGTTGCGAAGATGAATAATTATTACCGTTCACACATAAATCTCTTCATATATTTTTTTGTCAATATCTGTATGGTTATTTATAATATGTGCATATTGTCGTTGGAAATACAAAGGGCTTAAGTGACACTTTGGTCAAAAATGGGTTGAATATGCAGTTTTGATCAGTTTTTTATCTGCATCGAAAAATATAACTCTCGTTCGATTCTAAAGAGTGTGGTTCTTCAGTCATCTCAAATATATTTACCGTTTGGGAGTAGGCTTGACTCAAGCGACACAAGTTTGGGACTTTTTTAGCTTTTTGTCGCTTCGGGTAACATGATGAGAGCATTGTGTTAACTTTCTTTTTCAAATCCATCCAGGCACAGAAGATTTAATTTTTTTATTGTACAACAAAAAAACTTTAATTATAGTTCTCTGGTGTAAACTTTTCAAAATGGCGATTCAGCCCTTTCGCCTTTCCGGCAACGATATCACGTGTGCAAGATCTTAATCACAAAGTATAAAATCTGAAACATCAAAAACTCTTAAGCTGCGAGCTTTGGTATTATAAACTAAGCACTACATTTTTTAATAACATTTTAGGATCAATGTCACTATTTTCAGCTCGCAACGTCATTCTCATCATGAGATATGGAACTTTAAAATCACCAGTCAAAAAGTAAGACGAGATCCCATGTTGCATGCTCCATATTTTTAAGATGTTTGACGAGAAAAAAAACTACTGGTGCACAAATCCAGTAGTAAGGCTAGTAGGAAAAAACTTTACAAAGGGAATATAATTTTTCAACCATTAAATAATGAACGCAATTTCAAAAAACCATCAAATTATTTCATTTATAAGGCTTGTAGCAGAACATATTATGTTACATATGTTCTGGTACAACCCTTTATAATTTATTTTGGTTTATTCTATTTTAATAATAAATAAAAACATTGTAATAGACAATTTGTGTAAATTTATTGTTATTTTTTCGTAACTCAATTTAAAGGCTGTTTTTAAAATCATTTTTAAAATTTATTTAAGTGTGTACGTTTTTTTTAATTCTGTAAGAAACACGTAAAATGCTTACATGTAATAGAAGTTGTGCATTGGTAGTAAAAGGCCATATCAGACAGTTTTTTTAATGTATTTTTAATTATAATATTAATATTAGAATCAGAAACATTACACAAGTAATTATTTTCAAAAAGCAAATAAGATCTAATATTTTTAAATGTAAATTTAAAAAAAAAATATTAAAATGTGTTATGTAAGTTAGTGTACAGCATATCTCAATGCATCCGCGTTCGGGCGATCCTAATTAGATTAGTCGCACCTCGGGCGGTTATTGCACAAAACAGAGACGTGTGGGTAGCAATGATCTAAAACTTCAATTCATCTGCTTCCTGCTGCTGCGCAAATAAGTTTACATTTTGTCCGATTTGCGTTGTACACGCAGAGGTAAAATTCAGGTCAAAGCGACTCTTTTGAGTACATTTTACAATGTGATGGACTGCGGATACAAATAATTGACAATACTGTATTACTATAACTGACCAGATTGCTTATTGTATAAAAAATAAGTTATTCTAAACCTTGACCATTCACACAACTAAGATTATAATCACCTCAATAAGACACATCAGACGATAAGTCCATAAAACGTAATAAGCATTGAAAATTCGCAAACAAAAAGTTCTTTCACAAGTAACATCATTGATCACATTTAATAATATGAGTTTTATATTTATGAGTATATACGAGGTGTCCTAGAGTAAGTTGCAGTAACTTTCAAAGGTGATTCAATATGATAGTACTAGCAAAAAAGATAAAAACTTTGTAAGAAATTCCAACGTTTTGGGGTAAGAATTTAAGCAGTGCCGGATTTGCCATACGTTCATACTGAATGATGATAAAAAGGGGCGCCGTGAAAATAGATATCGTATTCAATTTTACTTAAAATAATATGTTCTAATTCATTTAAAAATTACCTTCAATTTGAAATTATTATATCATTATGTGCTCTACTTGCCCTGGCAACATTAGTCTCAACATTCGTCCGCTAGAGGCGCTGCAGTGGGAAAATGCGAGTCGGCGTGCACGATATGGGACTTTTAAATTCCCCACGGCAATTTTTAACGATTTGCGTTATAGTTAAATGGGTGTAGAACCTGTTTTTCTGTGAATGTGTTTAGTGTGGCTTACGTTTAAATTAATTTTATTCCCTTAAAGGACTAATCAGATGGCGTAATTTTGTCGAGTATACCGGCCGCATGCGAAACGTATGTTTTATATTATACGATAATGGACTCCGGAGGAAGCTACTTTAGATGTCATTTTCTCATGAAATCTTTTTATTTCAAGGGGTCAAGTCTCTAGTCACGCGTTGTATGATAGAAAACAGAACTACAAGCATGTCAGGAATACAAGTGACTTGTATGTTGTTGTCATCTTCATTCATTTATATTCATAAAATGCGTAATATGCGGCGTATGTTATATTTATATATCATACATTACGAATACTTTAATATCACAACATTGTGATAAATATATTCTTGGTTATTTCCTTCTCAAATAAATAACAAATAAACACATCTGAATGTTTGTTATTACCGTTGTATGCCTTTATATATGGGGTATATATTTATTGTTTGCATTATTTTGTTGTATTTTTTCGCTCGTAATTTTATGTAAGTTGATTGTGGTTTTCCATTATACTTCATCGTTATGTGCTAATTTTTTTTGCGCACATGGTCAAAGAGTTACGTTAAATACTATTAAGGTTGATTTTCTAGTTATCAGTTATCATCAATTCACCTCTAAAAAAAGAGATATCAAATTATTACAAGAATACTTGCATTAAATTTAGCCATGAACAGTTTTAAAATGGTATTTGAGGGGTGGGGGGGGGGGCGCAATCGATACTTAATCATCGGCAAACATTAACACTTCGACATCGCTGAAAATAGATAAAACGTCGTTTACAAATAGTAGTTCCCAGGTGTTGCATTCGTCTCATAGGCGTGTTGAATTGTGAGATTGAAGCAGAATTGTTACAATGGTACGGTAGGTACTGCCTTATAACGGTCTTGCTAGGAACATGAAATGCAATCATGTATAATAATTCAGGGTTGTCAATCATTGAATTTATAATTTTGCATAAGCAAGTCATGTCGGTAATTATTCTACGTTCAGACAATCTTAATAAATTAAAGTGACAAAAAAGATAATCGTAATTGATACATTTTTTTAATATTCCCATTCTGAAGTTAATAAATCTTGTTCTATTAAATAGCATAACTTGATGCCCACACTGTTGGGCTGTATTCAATTTGACTCCTAACTAATAATGCATATACACATATCCCGAACCAAGCTTATAAAAAAATATGAATAGCATTTTCACATACCCCCCTAAGCTTGCAAAATAATATTCAAAGCATATACACATACCCCTTCCCCCAAGCTTGTAAAAAATATTGATTGTATATACACATACCCCCCTAAGCTTGTAAAATAATATTCGTTGCATATACACATACCCCCCTAATCTTGTATATTTATGTTATAGTTAACGATTATTTTTCATCGCTTACGTACTACCTATATTTTATCACCTATATCATTTCTGTAAACCTTACATGAAATTTTATGCACACTCCGCTTCTCCGCACAACCCTTTGCTTTAAAGACAAGCGTATAACGAAAATAAACAAATTATTTTACCTTATCGTTAAAATGTTATACCTACTTATATTTTAATAATACAAATAAAAAACCATTTTAGATACATCATCTGCGTAATTCGACAGAATTGATAGTGTAAGAAGTAAGGATTTTTTTCCGAAATAAAAAGTCAGTGAGTGAGTGAGTAAGAAATATTAAATTAAATATACGTATGTACCTGCATAGCAAACATTTAAGAGTATTTGTCCCATTCAAATTAAAATTGACTTTTACCATGTTTATTAAAAGCATGTTTACAATTTTTTTTTAATTATCATTTTTTATAACTAGCCTACCGATTTTTTTTTATTTTTATAAATCAATTTTCTTTTGGAGAAAAATATTGATTTCGAAATGTTTTTGAACCAAATTTAATTAAATGATTACTAAAGAAAACTTACGTAAGTACTTTTTAATTTTTATACAATGTAATATAGGTAAACAAACGACGATGCAAAAAATCTGTTCCAAGTACATTTAAAATATTATTTCCGCGGTTTTTCCTAAAGACTATCGCCATCTGTGCGACGGGAAGTGAAACAGTTTCTGTTTCCCACCCAGGAAGCAGCCCTCCCGCCCAGCAGAGAGTGGGGGGAGAAGGTAGACTGCACTGTCACTTGGCTGTTGTACATGATTTATGCCCAAGATGCATCCCTTGTTTTCTGCGTTATTTTTTATTAAAAAGCCTTCTTGATCCAGTGTCTCGGGTTATACGATATATCGCTGGGTAGGATACATTCCCCGGATAATTTATGACTCCAGCGTACGTGGCCTAGGCTGATAAAGTTTTGTTTCAAACTTTCAAATTCAAAAATACATTAATAGTTATCATTATTGTAGATAAATACACGTTTTTTTAGCAATCCATGCTATTTTGGTCTTATTTTTAATATTGCTATTTTTGGGCTTTATACACATTTAACAACAAAAAAAACCAATCAGTACAGTACGTAAATAAACAATAATGTGCAGATATTCAAACGCAATTTCAAATAAAATTATAACAAGAGAAAGCAAATAAAAAATAAAAAAGTATATGAATAACGGCATGGAGAAACATAAAATAATTGGAAATAAACAAGTTAGTATTTAGTGGTCATTCTCAAGTGATACATTTTGTGATGAACATCAAATTCACAGAATATTCTTTAGCAACACCTTTCTGCCAATAAGTTAGGATACAATAATAAAGTAATTTAATACAACAACAATTAAATAAATTCGAAGTAGAGCCAGGTAAACTATTCGATTCCAGTTTTACTTGCCGAAACAAATTTAACCAACATTTTAATTATTTAGAAAAAGTATACAAAGTTTCTAACGTGTTTTTACCTTGGTGTACACCCATTTTTTTTAATCTACATGTATTTGGTAAATTTATGCACAGCTTTAATATTGTATTATAAAAATTGACTGACAAAACAAATTAGAAGAACTTTTTTGTCGTGACTGTTGTAAAAAATTATTTTTTTTAGTAGCTCAATTCATAAAATTTGTTTCAAAAAGATTAATGAATATGACTTGCATTGAAAGGATCAATAAAAAAGCTGTGAATCAACACAAAACAACGAGAATGACGGTATTAAAAAGTTTGAAAAAACTTTAAGACTTTAATTAATTTATAAAGGCGTTTTTTGTTAGAAATAAAAGATCATTGTATTTATTATCATTAAGCGATGCACGTGTTTCGTTTCCAGCAATATCGTATATTAAACGCTATTACCATTTGACAGCTAAAAGCACTGTTTTTATACCCGCTTTTGACAATGCGACATTAATTTTACAGTGAGAGACAACCTTCTAGAGCAAAATTCTTTTTCAATGAATGACTACCCTTATTTCAAAGGATCGTATTACAGAAGAAAAACTTGTGAACCAAATAATTTTGCATTGAAGAAGGTTTTTTTAAATAAAACCATGTTGGGAGAATGTGCGATGTACAGAATACAAAAAATCACACAGAGGACAATTTCCGAAAATAATAGAGGGGTATTAATAAGCGTAGATCATCACCGTCTCTTCTCCGAAGATCAAATATTATAAATAAGACTACTTGTTTACTAAGGATGGGGGTGAGTTGCGGTGTAGGCACCTACGCAACTCCATCCCTCCTCTCCGCCCCAACCCCTCCAGGTCCTAACACCATATCCCACCACAATTTCGCCGCAATCCCTCGCCAATATATTTCTAAGGGAAATCTTATATTCCAATTATTTGCGAATGGTCAGCGCTCGAGTTATTTATTCTTCGTGATAAAATTACCCAGCGTGAATAATATATATATTTTTTTAAAACCAATTTAGTATTTTTTTTAATATGGTTTTTAATAAGATTTTTTCATCACTGATTTTTTTTTTTAATAAAAAAACGATGCAATAAATAACATATAATTAGGAACACTAATGTTACACCAAACAACATGAAACTTTACTTTTACAACACAAACATCTAAAATGAAATCACTTATTTGTCTATTTATAATGTAATAAAAATGCAAATAATGAAAATTAATCAAAGATGTTTTAGGTGATTATGAAAATGTTCAATATTTATGACAGGGCGGAAAGACTTTGAGGTTCAAGCTATGTTTGTTTCATCTGAAAACGTGATTGTGTTTAGAATAAAGATGACAAAATCGCGGCAAATAGCAAGAAGCATTACTCGTCGTAATACGTTGGTCTTATTTACTGCCCCAGTAAGACGCAATGCGAAATCTTCTTCAAAAACGGGAACATCGCTTATAAAAAGATTCTTTCTCTTAGCCGAGAAAAGATTTTGAGCGCAATCCGGCTACTTAGTATTCTATGGCACACGCGAATACCAAACCAAAATCCATCTCGCTTTTCGCTTTTCAAATTATGATTAATAACAGCGTCTCACTGAGACTTCTCCTCCCCAATATAGCCGCTCACTCGCACTTAAGGCGGAACGAATTCTGAAGTGTCGCCGTTCTCTCGCACAGAGGGGAGCGGGTCTGGAATAGCACGCGTCAAAGTTGTTTATAATAATAAAAATAATTCACGGATCAGAATGAAATTATTATAATGGTGTGGTCTAAAGAGTGTTGAGGGAGAGGTTCAATTATTTTGCACGTGATTTTCAGACACTCTTTTGTTACATAAGGTTGACGTCGTACGAAGCGTGATCTGCGCTATATGCGTTAGAGTCGCACATATCTTTTGGTCTCAACAACGAAAATAAAAACAAACTCAAATGCATGTTCCTAGCTTAATTTAATGACAGCTAAGCAAACTTTTATTACGATGTATTAAACGATGATTTTACGTTAAAGAAATTTAAAGAAAAATAAACGAGAATAAATAAGATTTGCAGATTGGGGAGGAGAAAAAACAAGGAATCATACAGCTGCATGAAAAATATTTCCAAGTACTTTACTTAATGATTTCAACTTCTGTTGCATATTACAGCACTCAAAGACGTAATTTAACCACGTTTAGTGAAAACATATCGTAGGTTATACTCTAAACTTATTCTGGTAGTGAGGTTTTCGTATTAACAAATCTTATAGTAGGTTCTAATTATTCAGAATGAATCTTGTTCACTTATTTGTTAACATCGCCAGAAATAAATAAAATTCGCGATCAGATAACACGGTTTTCCTTGACTTTTCTTCGTTAAGGTGATTTTATTTGCCTTTTCCAAATCTACATTTTCATGCTGCTTGCCAAAAAATAATAAGAAAATAAAATGAAAGAAGAACATAATTAGCCTCCTTCCCCGGGACAGGGGGTGGGTGGGGTGGTGGGGTGGGCTTCCCGCCTCTCGGCCATTCCAGCCCTTCATCTGTCGAGTGATTGAAATTCAATCCGGAATACCAATGAGACAATTATTACGAATCGGTTTGTCATTACCGCCGCAGCGTGCGCCGCGCGCTCTGCGACCTCAAGGTTGCCAAAGAACAACTCAGGTTTATGATAAATAAAATTTCATATTTTAGAAAAGATAGGCTAGATATCATAGAAAACACATACATACATGTCATATGTGACAGCAACTCAATAACTTAATTTCTAGAATCATTAAATTTGTTAAATAGTGTAAATTAGAAAATAATTCATAATGAATACACATATGATAAACTACCTATAGTAAAGTAATGTAAAAAAATAATTTTAATATAATTTACGTTGAAAATGAATTGCGCTAAAATGACAACCTAATGTATGAGTAAAAATCTTCAATAGCATAACATACAACAACAACAAAAAGGATATGGAAAAATTTTTTTTTTAACTGGTACTCTGAAAATGCACAGTGGTTTACCACGATTCACAGAAATCTGTGTCGATTTTCACAATCATTAAAAAAAATAATATATATACCTAATTACTCTTTAAAAATTTGGTATGATTTATTAAAGTTGATATGTGCTATCATCATCATCTCCTCTTCAACCCACGGAGTTTCCAGGCCATTACTAGGAAACGTCTCCACTACAGTTGGTCTCCTGCTGTCTTCCTCCATTTACTTATGCTCTAACATCACCTCATCACCGCCCAACAACCTTCTGATTTTTTATGTTCTTTCTACTAGCAAACATTTTGCATGGAATTTTTTTTAGTTGTCAGCTATACCCATTCACAACTACATGTCCATGAACCATTCTAGTTTTACGAGTTTTGTTATTTACGGTCTTCCAAACGAATAGAGCTCATGATTACAACTCGTTCCGCAGCCACCATTTTCTTAAAAAACTACATGGATTTATCTTCGGATCATTCTCCAAAAAAAACATTGTCAAACACATTTGAAACATAACATATACTCACTGATAAAATATATTGAAAAAAGATTAGCAATTTTATTAAAAAATATAATGAAAATGAAATAATAACTTTTTATAAAACAACAGATTTCATTTTAATTTTTATGACCGATCGGTTTCGTTTAGCCTAAGCATCACCAGGGCACAAAATTAAACTAAACAAAAAAATAATGTTAAATAAAATAAATAAAAAACCAACATTTAAATTATAACAAAGGAACAGATAGAAAGAGACAGATAATATAAAATGAAAGAGGTAAAACGGCAACTGAGAACGTGATCAAAGTATAATGAAAAATTTTATGAGCGAACGGGAAGTGTCAACCAACAAAATTTTTTTTTTTTAAATAATAAATTTACCAGTTACATTTCCTTTTTTAAATATTCAATTTCCGTATCAGACAAATATTTACTAACAAATTATAGAGATACGCAAAAGAATAGATTTTTTTTCGGATTATCCAATATTTGGGAAAAGTTTTAGCAAAATCAATTATAAAACCCCGCGGAAGACATTCGTTTGCTTTTCGCCCTCTAAGCTACATCCATCTTAGGACGGATGATGAGGAATGGAAACCCATTTTAATGGTAAGACAGAATTACAATAAATTATTATGCAATGTCATGAGTCGGGTGAGAAAAGGGTGGGCACGAGAAAGGGGAAAGATAGGGCTGCCACAATAATGGTATAAAACTAAAACTCATTTTTTTTTAGATTGTGTATTTAATAAATTTAAAAAAACGTGGTTGGCCCCAAGTTAATATTATACTTATACAGTTATTTTCGACACCTAGAGGATGTGAAATGAATAGATTGAATTAGAAAAAGCCAATGAATTTTCTTAATCGGAGTTCATCAAGGAAAAAAAGTAAAGTTATTTTTATATTTAATTAAAATTTAATAAAAAAATATATTAAATATATATATATTTAATTTTATACAAATATATATATACATGTGTAGTATAATATATATATATATATATATATATATATATATATATATATATATATAAACCTACATACCTTATGGATATAAAATATATATTTATATAAATTTAATAAAAAAATATGTATTTAAATATATATATACATATATATATAATTTTATTGAATATATCAAGTATAATTTTTAGTTTTATTGTTAAATATGGAATGTATTACATGCACTATACCTACATACCTTCTGGAATTAAATTATAATTATTATTAATGTCAGGTTGACACTAGCCGAATAAACGGATGAACAGAATAGTGAATAGAACGAGGTTTTATTCCCTCGGCCAAACTACAACCTAGTGTCAACCTGCCATCAAAATCTAGTCATCCAAATGAAATTTAGTAAATTCTTAATCCACATCATAAAATTAAAATGATTACAAATTATAAATAAGGCTTTAATTTATTTTTTTTATTTCATGATAATTTAAAGGCTTTTTTTATTATTTGATGTTCATTTCACTGAGTCACGACAGACCTGTTCTGAGGTAAGCAAAAGTATTCAAGCTGTATCGGAAAAATAACCACCATCTTTTTTATTCTTCCTACCAGACCAATTATTTGAAAAAATATATTTGCCAATTTATTTTATGTATTACATTTGTGAAAGATAGTTTTAATTAATTAATAATTATTATTTACTAGTATTAAATTTATTTTTTCTGAAGGATTGAAAATAGTAAATGAAAAATGAACCACTCTCTGGCTAATTAAATTTAAAAAATGTAAAAATAATGTTATTTTTAGATTATTAAGTTCTTATCCCATATAAGTTCCCTACTTACAATATATTATTCTTAAAGGTCAGCAACCAAACATAGACACTTTTTTGTTTTCTAGTACAAGTGATACTACAAAATAATGATTCATATGTTGATTCTATATGGGTTGTTAATGTGAGATTTCTAGTGAATACAATTATTATATAGTAATCTTTTTAATTATTTATTAAAAACATATTAAAATTTTAGGTAAAACGTTCATAAATGCCTTTTTTGTTTCAAAACTGCACCTTTTACTGACATTTTAGTATGTTTTTCATAGAATTATAGTTTTTAAATTGTATTGTTGGAAAACACGGACATTTTTTTAACTACCCATAGAAAATTTTCAGATGCATCATTTGTAGGATTGTTTGTATTAGAATGCTATAAAGTAACGTTTACATAATATTTTAATGCTGACCCTAAGGCAAGTTTTGCTTCACTGTTAAAACAGTGTATTCTAATGTCAGAATGATTTAGGTTAAGAAGAGCTCGAGCTGGTAGCTGGCAGCCCTAACTAGGGCGAGGAAAGCCAGTCAGAACTAGAGATCGGAGATATAATTTACATGTCACACACTTGAGCGGCGTTATGAATAGTAATTTGCCACGACGTCAGCTTTTTGTTTTTCTTTTTTTCATTTCTCAACCCCCTTTAGGCGCTGATGGGAAATCTCCGGGAGCGAGTGATGGAGCCGAGGAGGCTATACTACCCTCTCCAGATAGGTATAATAGAGCCTGTTGCCTTCCACGATGGGCGGATATGGTTAAATATTTGTCGGCTAATGCCTGCCCCAGTACGCAGTGGAAAAATGAGTAAGTAATGTTTTTCTACCGGGTGTCAATGATTTCTTTTTGTCGGTGGGAAAGTGTTTAATACACTTCCTAGAAACACTATTGAATTTTGATGAGAAACAACATCACCCCTAATGACGGTCACACCAATACTAAACGATACCCACCTCCTAAAAACTTCATCTATCAGGAAGATTCTGTTAATAATGTTTGAGACCTTTTTTTTGAATTGGGGTGCTAGGAGGAGAACTTTAAAAAATATCACCGTTATGTTTAACAGCTACAATTTTATAAAAAGCTGAAATCGACCGATAATCCGGCATTTGAGACCGTTTAAATGCCCATAGTTGAAAATTGCGCTAATCGTCAATTTAACTATCGTCAAATTTGATGTAGTTTTAAATACCTCAAGCTAAGTTATATTAAAACTAGATATTAAGGGGTTGACACTCAAAAATTACACTAAACGTTACTTTCTAGCATTCTAATACAAGCAATCTTACAAATGATGTATCTGAAAAATTTCTATGGGTAGTTATAAAAATGTCTGAGGTTTCTAGTGAATACAATTTTACAATTGTAATCCTTTAAAATTCTATGAAAAATATAATAAAATTTCAGTAAAAGGTACAGTTTTGAAACAAGAAATGGCATTTTTTTTTTACTTTTTATCTAAATTTCTAGTAAACTTTTCACAAAAAAATACTGTTTAATAATTGTATTCACCGAAAACCTCAGTCCTTTTCTTGAATAACCCATATAAAATAACTGATGCATTATTTGTGGTATTGTTTGTACTAGAAAACCAAAGAGTGTCTATTTTTGGGTTCTGATCCTTAACGTTACGAGTATACAATAAACAGTGCAGTCGTTATTACTTAATGCATGTTTTTCTTCCGCATTTTTAGTGCAGCGCCCCCACACGCTGTATCGTGCAAGTAGCGCTACTTACGATGCGGACTGCGCCACCAAATAAGTCGTCTCGAAAATTAGTCATTTGTTCGGGCCCCTGTAGGCGGGTGCGTTCGGCATTCGGGCCGCGTGCCGCGCGGTTAATTCAATATCTGATTGGAACTGCGCCCCCCTTTGCACCCCCTCTCCCGACCCCCGATTCCAGCCCTCCACCTATCAAGCAACTAACCCACCCCACCTGGCGGCGGTGAAACAAAGCGGTGTGATGTACTCAGTAGACACATTATTCCGTGCGAGTCCGGATAGTTAGGTCCTAGAATTGCTATACGCTGCCAGTGTCTCCTGTACCTGTTCTTATTGTTGCCTGGGAAAGTTCAGGTGAAACTGTGGAGGATTGAGTTTATGATTGTTCCGAGGAGTTGTGAAATCAAAATTTTAGTCTGCTGCGTGAGATATTTAATGAACTTGTTGAAAATAACCAATATCATGTACGCATAAATACCACAATCATTATTTTAGAATAAGTATTTCTAATTGCATAAATCAGGTGTATAACAATCAAAAACATGTTTGATTGAAGGATTTGTGACAAATATCATGTCTTGAGTAAATTGAAGTCAAATTTGAACGAGTGTAAGTCCTTTCATCGATTGATTAGCCAAGAGTTTCAATATCTTTTGTAATATTAAATTTTATTCAGATACGTATGTAACGATGGGAAAAATTTCAAAATGTTGTGAACGCTCCACGAACTACAAGTTCTTTAGAATAAATCCTTCACAGTGAACACTTAAATTAAACTAACAGATCAATCGCTCAATTTGCAATTATTTTTGGAACCGGTTACAAGTGTTTTTTTTTTATTTCATGGGGGAGGGGGTTGCTAGAGATATTCTGAAAACGAAAAGAACTGGACCCAGTTCTTCGTCAAAATAAAATTTCATGGAGGGGGGGGATTGCTTGTGATATTCTGAGACCAAAAACAAGTGTGTGTAGTGTGAACTGCCGTACAATGAAGTAGTTCTTTGTAGTAGTTTGCACATTCGCATAGTAAGAAATGTGTGAAGGAAGGAAGTGTAGAAGTGTGACCTGCTGCAAAACGAAGAAGTGCTTTGTAGTAGTTTCTCGCACAGAGCGGTTGAATCGCTAATTGTAGGTAATATGCGTAAATTTTGTATGTTTAAGTTTTTAAGTGTACGAACAATTGATGTAAAAATGTTTTTTAAAGTTTAACGCTTACGAATGCGTAATATAATACTGATAACTATGGATTTCTCTATAATACATATATACAATTATTATGTCATCAAAATTTCCAAAACCCTACATTCAAACCGGATTCACACCTAAAAATATTATGATATGCATATTAAGGTTTTGCCTATTACGCACATTTGAACCTGTATATTTATGTCTAATCACTGAAAACTGTAAAATAGTATAATATGCCATAAAAATGATACGAGAAAAAAATTATTTCAATGGCTTAAAAAAAAATCACAACACTGGCTGCTAAACATCTTTACATTCTGTTCGCAAAGTTCTTTTACGAGCGTGCTAATTTTCAGTAATAAACCCTACACGGAATGCAAAAAAACTCATCCACAAGTATTATCTTTCACAGAACAATTACGTCCCACGCTGTGGTAAAAACGCCAGTCTTGGCAAAAAATGGCAAAAGGAAAAATACAAAAGCCCACACCGTTCTGTTTGGGAGCTTTGTTCGCGCCCAATTCGCCTTTTTGGCGGCAAACTCTGCAGAAAAGGCGCGAAATTTATGCAAAACTGCGGCGGAAAACTCAAATGATGGATGATATTCCCTCAAAGCAGAGATTTTGTATTGCTTATCTGGTTAACTTGTTATTATAAAACAAAAAAATACTTTTCTAACAATTATACTAGTGCTTTCGTGGAGAGCAATCACTTTGTGGTTTGATACATTTGAAGGAATGAAAAAATAACTTAGATAAGACCACGGATATTATTTTTACTTTAATGATCGACCGATTTTACTTAATATTCGTGGTTATTTTTTAATTTTTTTTAAATTTTACTAGTTTTTCTCAACTGACAAATGTTATCCTTTGATCTTAACTAAAAAAGGAATGATATGCATATATAGAAACAATAAATACTCTCCAAGAGTAAACATTGTTGTCATAAAAATATCAACAAAAATCCGCAGCTCACAACGTCATTTCCTTCATTGGCTATAAATACGTGAAATATATGTTTGATAGTAAAAAAAATATTATAAGATATATTCGTAAAAAGCATTAACTTTGTGGCTTGCCATATTTATAAATAGAACATATATGCTTTGTTTTTAACCACTTTTTTATTTAATATTTTGTTTACCGGTTTCGGAAGTACCCTTCCATCATCAGGACAATATTAAATTAATCTGAAATACAAAATACTGAGATAAATATACATATTTAGGAGTTGGAAGGAGAAGGAGTAATTGATGAAATTATGGGAATAACAGAGCGGTTTATTGGAAAAATATTTAGGATAGGACTATAAGATAAATTAATTTGATTGTTTAAAATATTGCATTTACTGTTTAATGATTTTCTAATTTCTAGTGCTTCTATGTTATCTAATTTTATCCCTTTATTGCAACGGTGAAGAATTTTAACCCCTGTATCTGGTACTTCCGAAACCGGTAGACAAAATATTAAATAAAAAAGTGGTTAAAAACAAAGTATATATGTTCTATTTATAAATATTATAAGATTTGTTTGGTCAGTATTTTTCTAATTTCTAATAAATAAAAAGGCTTTTATGAAAATTGACTGAAATTTAATGAGAGAAAATGTAAAATTCTGGTCAAAGACCTATACGATCAAAGATGAAATACTGGGGAGTATGGAACCAAAGTATGATATAATTTAAAGAAATGAAAAAAAAACTTTACACAAGACCACGAATATTATTTTCATTTTTATGACTGACCGGTTTCACTTAGCCTAAGCATCATCAAGGTACAAAATTAAACTATACTAAAATAAGTTTAATTTTGCACCCTAATGATGCTTAGCCTAAGCGGAACTAGTCGGTCATAAAATTAAAAATAATGTTTATGGTGTTATACAAACGTCAAACCACACACTACGAAAACATATGAAATAATTATTGGTGAAGTGTGCTGGATTCACAGGAAACTCTTTTATTTAAACATGTCATATTCAAGCACGTTCCACGGAACACTTTAATGTAATTGTGATTCAAGTATATCATAAGTTCCCGGAAAATAATTTTCCTTCTATCATAAATATAAGGAAAACATTGAATAATGGTGTAAGCAGTACTTAATATAAACATCCTTTTAAAAAACCAGTTAAGTTTATAAGTATCACCGTCAACTTTAAGTCGTTTTCCCTCCAGATTTTCAGTTGAAACTTTCAGGGGAGATATCCGGGAAGTAGGTGTGAACTGATTTAAAAATTCAAGTTCCTGTCGGGGTTCCCCTGCTCGGTGCTCTGTGCTCTGCGCACTGTGTTCGGCCTCACGCCTGCTTTGGCTAACTGACAACTTCACACGGGAAACTTCAAGATGGAGATTTCCGCAGACGCTCGTTGGGAGACGCTTCCAGGAGCTGCGAGGGTGGTTGAAAAACCTAAATCTTCACTTATTTCTAAGCAATTATTGAACCTCGTTTAATTCCTCAATTATTGAATCTCTTGTGTTATACACTTAACTGAACATGGATTGAAGAGTAAATTTTAAAGATATTTTTTTTTTTTTTTTTACATGAATACCGCACAAGAGTCTCAACTGCTCCCAACCGTCTAGAGCCAGTGAGACTATGGCATCCCCAAATTGGGTATGTTGTGAGGCTGAAGGTAGTAGGGAGGGGAAGGAGATCGGGAAGAGGAAGGTTGGGAAGTACCTGGCTATTCAGATCTGGTCACCAAACACGGCTTAAGCCATTTCAAGCAACGTTTCGATTCTGAAGATATGAAATTGAACATCAAACATCGACCATTAAACATCAATAATTTATTTATAGTTTTTGTGTTTAATTGGTAGAACTCCATATAATAAAAAACTCCTATAATAAAAAACTTAAAATAGCAGAACTCAATAATAATAATATTAAATTTAATTCAATTGAATTATATATAAAAAAAAAAAATTTAAAAAAATCAATAATTTAGATCAGACATGGCTTGAATGTTCTTTCTTATGTTTATTTTGCCTCATTTTTGTCATCGCTTTATTAATTATTATGTATACCATATACTATTCTTTCTCTGTTGCTTTTTTTTCCATTTCGTGTTTTATATGTATTCTTTTGTAATTGGACTTGAGTCCGCTAATTTATAAATAAATAAATTAACAATATTTTATCGGACGGTCGCAACAGTAGTCTTTTTGATCTTGACGGTGTGTAGATATAAAGCACGCTAGTTACTGTTTTAGTAGAACGTAATTGGAAGAAAATTTTAAACTTTTGTATGTATCAGCAATATTTTATCGGAAGTAGCAGAAGATTCTGTAGGGTATTAACACTATCAGATGAAAAAATACAGCATAGTTTTGTATATTATAAGAAGATTTATATAATTTACAATAAAAGTAATAAATATATCGTATTGATAATTTTTTTAAGCAGTGCCAGGGAATATTTCTCCCTCTTCCTGTATTAACTGTGGTTAGAGGTGCATTAATGAGAAGATAATCTTTTCTACTCGGTGAGCGGGCTGCCTTTTACTACTGAAGGTCTGAAACAAATTTGCTTTAAAACTAACACTCAAAGTAATATAATTAAAAATGAATTCGACTTGGGTATTAATGTTGAGTTGAAGAAAATGAATATTTTAAACAAAAAAAGTAGTTTTTTTTATTTATTTGTCACCACACTAATAACTACAAGAAATTTAAAAAAAAACTTTGCGTAAGACCACGGATACTATTTTTTTTTTTTGACCGACTAGTTTTTCTTACTCTCAATATCATCAGGGTACAACATTAAACCAATTATCAGTTTAATTTTGTACCCTGATGGTGCTTAGGCTAAGCAAAACCGGTCGGTATTAAATTAATTTCGGTATTAAAATAATATCCGTGGCTTTATACAAAGTTAGCAGTTCATTTCTTTAAAAAATATATTACAATACCACTATACAGTATTTTCAAGTGTGCTTTTTCTTTTTCGACCTAAAACGAGTCAGGATCCTTAAAACGAGATAAACTCATCAAATATGATCCTGAGATTGTGAGCCCAAGTAATTATATATTTATTTATGTGCTTTTACCCTTTTCTGAAATCACCACAACCAGACCTGGCAGCGGTCATATATTGATAAAAAATATATTCATCTGGGTACTGCGCGGAAACAAAACCAACAAACTCACCTTTCAAGTTTAAATACGTAGACCGCTATAGAGGCAACTACCAATCAGAGGAGTGAGGAATAAACTTTTCCAGATGATCATCAAATAATATATGTTTTGCTTTACGACAATTCCAGACCGTTATTTGTAAGGTAAATCAAACTTAAAAATCATCATTACAATCGATCTTATCACAACATCCAGACCTGGCAGCGGCCATAGCAAGCTGCATTAAGCGCCGGGCAGAGTGAGGATTGAACTTGTACATTAGATCATTAACTAAAACGTTTCGATATTCGCCACAAATCGTGTTAAAATGAGTTAGTAATTTACTAAAGGCTGCAATACGAGTATATTTTAATCGCGGTACGCAAAAGCGACAAAGTTGCCAGCGATGGCAGCGGCTAATGATGTTGTCATTAGTAACTGGATATCTTGTTTTCCAATAGAAAACAGCGGAACACACGCCGCTGAAATTTGTTTTGTGATGCATTGTCTGCGTGACTCTATTGAAACTCTCGGCGATGCATGTGCTTTTTGTACTTGTGCTCCTCACAGCGAAACTAGGTGTGTAATGTTTTACGTGTAAACACATTACTGTCGTGTAAATGGGTTGGTAGGTTAAAAAAGTATTTACTTGAAACTCACATTTTCAGCAACCGTCTAAAAAGTATATTTTCGAGTTTACAGAAAAAATATTTTTGACTACGCAACTCAACTTGCCGAAAGAAAAATTTATTTCTATTATTTGTGACGTAATTCTTTACAAAAGTTCTAACCACCCGGATCAAAAGCCAACATGTCTCAATTTTGTGCAATATTTGAGATTTAATGTAGATTAAGCAATATTCAGCAAAAAGTTTATTCTGAAAAAGTATTTCTTTAAAGCAACAACAATGCCCTGGCAACAAAACTTAACGTCCACAACTGATAGAAGAAATGAATAAAACCAATTAAAATTATTTTTTTTTTCATCCGTGTAATTTTTTTAATAAGAATTTTTAAAAAATTAATTACCGTTAGTAAATATATATTACTTTTGAACTTTTCAAATTTGTTACTGATTTTAATTGAAATTAACAATTCTTAAAAATAAAAATTAATTAACCCCTTCCTACGTAATAAATTACTTACCTATAATGTATTTTAGCAGATATTATTCTATATTTGAAACGGGTGGATTAAAGCAACTAATATTATTTGTTGGCAAGTCAAGTAACATCGCGTGGTTTCTCATGGGTAACAACCAGTAATGACATAAAACGTCAAGAAGATAAACAGAGTAAGAACAGTTCACTGCTTCAATTTGAAAATGTTTGAACTATTAATCTTAGTGGAGCGGCAGCGCGCTTTGTCACGTCTGTTAATAAAACTTTTCCATATTGACAAATTCACCTCTGGACGGAGTGGTGCGCCCTGCACAGTGCACTCCACTGAGAGATAAATAGGCAAAAGTGTGTTGTAAGCTTTCCGGTGTGCTTGAAGTAAGGTCAGATATCCCTTACTTCAAAATTCTTTCTAGAACCGATAATCATTTGCATTTACTGTCTGGGGTCTAGGAGTCGAAAATTCTTATGTATATTGACGGCATCATTTTTGTTTCCAATCAGTATAGATCACACTTCTGGGAATTATCTGTTCAGTGTGCACTGTGCACTCGTACCACGTACCCCGCAGGGAAGTTGTAACTACCCCTCGCTGTATGACTTGCAGGTCTGTACCCGGAATCACCCGGGACAGTTATATACTGACAAAAACTGCTCTCAACATTTTTATAAAAATCGTTGAAATAGGGAACTGCTGTCTACTTTTTTTTTTTAATATTCACTGTCTAACTGAAATGCAAGTTTTTTTATTAAGGCGTTTTTATTTTCACAGCGAAAAAAGGTTTTAGAGTAGGTTTATTTTGCTTCTAGAAAAGGGGCTCGATTTGAAGTGATAACAGCTCCATACAATTTAGAATCAGATGACATTACATAACTTGAAAATCTCTCCATTGCCACGGAATGGCATGGCGCCACAAATGGGGTAGAATAACGTCAGGAGCCTTTTAAACCTTTTCTTTTTTATTGATTGAATGAGTGAGTTTATACAATTAAACTCATTTATTCACAATCGAAGTTTATTGTTGTATCCGAATATATTATTATAAACTCATAGCATTTTTCACACTTACACATTTTCACATAGTAATTTTCACTGGAGTTGCTTATTGTGGGAATAATCTTATATCATTTAATTTATTTAAATTGATGCTTTTGCATTCATCACACAGAAAAACTTCAATTAGTTTACAGGCAGGTACAACTATTTATCCTAACTATAGGTATAAATCAGAAAATCTGCTTGTGCGTCTTACTAAAAAAAAAGCAACTGTTTTCTTCACCTGAGCAATGAAAAATGCATTTAACTGCTAACAAAAATAGACAATAAGCAAAGTGATTTGCTTTGCATATTACAAATTGTTGTAATTCGGACTAAGCCAGGTAGTCAAAATACGAAAGTAATACTATGGTATGTGTGTAAAACCAAGATTCCGAAGCTTGAAATAAAATCGACTGTCGAAGCAAAACTGTTGGAAATTACCTACAAAGCTTACAAACTATTGGAGGAGAAAAGGTTTTTTTATTAATTCTAAAATTATCCCAGCCCTCCCCAAAATAAGAGCGACTCAATTACGTCGTATTTGCAGGTGAACAAATAATATGGCGGTTGGCGGCAGCGCTGGGTTACCCGCCCTAGCGCCCTAATCGGCGACTATTAGCCGGTACTCTACCGTGTAGGCTGTAGGCTCACTATAGACTCAGGGCGGTACTTATAATCCACTCAAGTCAATGTTTGCACGGCCATTGAATGCTTTGCATCCGACTGACTCCGTTTCAGGGATCGAGTTGATAGCGGCATTGTGTTGACTTGTCGAGATACCGATTGAGCGGTATTATTAAATCTGCTTACTTTCATGAAAATGATAGTTATATTCGAGGTTGAGGGAGGTTATTTTATCAAATGCTCTGAATTGAACTATGCTTATGACTTATTTTCAAGAGATTAATGTTCAGGTGAGTTGGTTGAAGATTTAATAAAGGTTTTTTTCTTGAACTGTCAACTTCAATAATAGTTATTTTTTCATACATCATATAGAGTCCGTACAACATCACTTCTTACGCGGAATTTCATGGAAATTAGAGCGAGAAAGAGGCGATTATTCATACGATGAAATTAAACGAACATTCCAATTTTCTTCATTAGAAAAGCGTGGGAAAGACATTGATTTTATTTGTATTTTCAAAATTATTAATTGTATTATAGACTCACCTTCTTTGTTCCAACTCATCTAGTTCAAAATGTCTTGTCGTAGACTTAGAAACAATTAAATACTGTTCCTCAATCATCATTTTGCTTACTATTCTCTGCTGTCCAGAATGTCGAGACTTGTTAACTCAAGCCATCTAAATGATTTTTGTCATTCTTTAAGACTCTACGAAAATCTTGCTCAGACTTTGACTTTTTGCTGTTCTTTCTCTATTGGTCTTTTTTCCTATTTCGTGTCATGTTTTTTTTTTTTATAATTGGACAGTAGTTCTTTAGTTTATAAATAATTAAATTTTTTATTAGTCGCAAATTAATGTAAGAATTGAAAAAAAATTAACACTAAGTTTTTTTTCTGGCGACATCGTACTTCAAAAATGTGACGTTTGCCCGAGATTCACAATTTAATTCTAATGGATTTCTAACAAACATTTAATTCTTTTCAAGAATTCATTTGGGATGTAAGTACAGTTTGTACAGTTTACAGTATAGTACAGTACAGTTTTTATTAATTTAAAATATAACGGATTTATATTTTAAATTAATAAAAACTGGCCCTTACTATGCACATTCTTACTGTAAAATGACTTCCAAATCGTTTTCCAGCAATTACAGGAGCACACTTTATATTTATATGCGTTGAATTAGTCAATTTACGAGAACTTTTTTCAGAAAAGGATTAAGATTATAGAATTAATTCAAATAAAAACCTTAGGCGGACCACTCTTTAAGCATGTTACAACAAACTCGAAGTTTTTTAAACCCACCTTTATGCCTCAGACTGCTTTTAGTTCCCTCTCGAAAGTCGGAGAATAGAAATGTCGTCTTTGTTTACCTATATCGTTAGCGTGAAACATTGTGTTTTGTTAACCTTTTTTACTTCACTTATCTGTAAATAAAGGGTGATTCAATAGAACACCCACACTAGAACACGAACGAATGCGAATATTATTTTATCTGTTTTGTAGTCTCCTCCAAAATATTTCTTATCTAATCTAGTATGCGACGGATAATAAGACCCAGTAAATTTATTGAAGGTCCTTACTAAGTCCTTACTAAGTCGTTAAGAATTATGACTTTTTTGATGATTGATCATGATGAAAAATTATGTAGAACGCCTTATTACCATGAATGAGAGGGAATGCAGAGAAGAAGATGTTGCTGATATGTGGACATGTAAAATGCACACTGTACAGTGTACATGGTGTCTTAAATATTACAATACAGTGTGTTGCTTTCAGTAAATAGGACCGTGACGTATTTGTATGTCTTTACGACATTTCTTCAACTAGAAATATACTTAAAGTTATAGTAGCTATATTATCGTGCCAAAATTGTTGTATTTTTTAATCAAATGTTTAATTATTTTTTTAAAACTAACGGACTATTGTGCAATTACCAAAAAAAAATACATAACACGAAATGGGAAAAAAGAGCAAAAGAGAATAAACAGCAGAAAAAAACTGAGTTAACAAGTCTCGACATTCTGGACAGTGGAAAATGATACCCATAATAATGGGTGTCAATTAGTAGAGCGATGATTGAGGAACAACAATTCATTGTTTCTGAGTCTACGGCAAGGAATGTTGAACTGGATGATTACCACAACTACGAATATGATGAATTATGTTCATGGATGTTATAACCTTGGCAGGGTTTAATAAGGTACCCACGTGATGTTAAAACAACTCAGGTTTCTTCGAATTCGTACTAAAACTAGTTAAACAAACAATAATATCAGATCTCTTGCTTTAAATAATTGCTCAAGGGGTTACATGGGTTTCAGATTTTCAAAAAATCGTTTTTATTTTTATTTTTTATTTGATAGTACAATTCTTCAAAAATATATTCCCAAATTTTCAAATCGATTCAACTAAAACTCTTGGAGATATAGCATTTTGAATATTCCCTCTCATGACTGTAGTAGCGCTCTTCACTTTTTAGTTACACTAAATTTAAACACACTTTTCGAAATCGGTAGTCAAAATTTCTCGGAAACTAATCGGTTGATCTCGCCCAAATTTTGAACACTTATTTGAAATATTATTTTGTAGTCCCTGAACGAAGGATTTTTTTTCCTTCGACTACAAAAATTTTGACAACGTAATGAATACCGAAAATTTGATCGAAAAAGTGACACTTTCGTTCAAACCACTGCTAAAAATTTGATTTGATTTTTTTTTAAATGCTTCGTTCAGGGACTAGTTTTACTCTTAAACTTAAAGAAAATATTTTATTTTCATTTTTCAGATGAAGTAGTCGCAAGTTATTTTGACTACCGCAAACTACTTTTTTGTCGAGGCACCTTTAAAAATCGACAGCCATCAGCTCAATTTATCATATTTTCTCTTCAATTTTTTTTAAATGTTGTTCAAAATTTATCTAATAATATGCAAAAAAAAAACTTAATAAAAATCTTTTCCATAGTAAGAGAAAAAAAATCTAGAAAATTTGTTTTTTTTTGGCCTTTGAAACCCATGTAACCCTTAACCCTTAAGATATTCATTTTGTAATAATAGTGGGTCTTATTTCCCTTCGTTAACATATTGTAATATTAATAACAATAAGCTTTTAAAATATATTTATTTAAGTTGAATGAGTAACGCTAAATCTATCATCTAGTAATCTACCTTGAGTTTCCAGAACATTCTAGTTGCGGAGCGGAAGTCGCAAAGTGCACAGAAAACAACCTCACACCGACCTGAGTCGTTCCGGTGACTTCCTTCACCGGGTCAATGGAAATGGTCCTCGTGACCTTCTTCCTGGTACAAACTACGATAAAATTATCAAGGTTTTATTGACCTTTTCTTTTAATGTGGCTACAGAGTCAAATATTTTTTGGGAGACGAATGGTAAACATAATTTTGTATTTAAAGTGCATCATCGGGTAAAAAGTTTGTGGGAAAAGAAGGAAATGAGTAAAAATGACCTCATTATAAATTACTACACTAGAATATGCCATGTTTCCTAAATGCTGAATTGAATCACATATCCTGTGATTAAAATAAAATTTGTGTAATTTTATCTTTCCACTCTTTCAATTTTTCGTTGCGGGAAAATGTGTACCTACTAGTAACTAAGTAGCGACCTGATTTAATCTAATTACTATGTGTTACTGTGTGTAATTGTATTTATTACATTACATTAATAACACAACTCTGATGAAATGATATGAGCATATACAATATTTATAATAATGTTAATGTTTTTTATTAATGTATGTACACAAGTATTTAAACCAATGCATACATTTTCTATAAAAAAACGTTTTTTGTTGTTAATTTTCTTTTTTTTCATCGAGATTTAAATATTATTGTGAACACTATTTTTTTTAATTGTTTATTTGGATTATTATTATTATTATTCTACTGTAATAATACAGTATGTCACTTATAAAAGTTAATGTTTTGATTTATTTGTAATTTATGTAAAATTATTAACGCTTAAGCAATGTAAATTTCTCTTGTTCCAAAATGAGTTGTAATAACTCTTTTGGATAACCATGTAACAAGATATATAATCTAGTTAAATTCCCAAAAATGTGTTAATAACGAGAATGATAAATTCTTGAACTCACGTAAAAATCAACTGACTTGGGTTCAATCAAGATGTAAAGTTGAAGTGCAAATTGCACAATATTACGTTTTTTAGCGTCCGATGATAAGGAGTCTGAAACGGTATATTCAAAAGATATAAATAAATAAAATACCATCAATTATGATTTTATGTAAGCATGCACAAAAAACAAGCAATTTTTATCATTCAGGAGTACCAAAACAAAAAAAGTTGGTGATTACCACTGGTAAAAAGCTGGCAGCTAGTTTATTTGAGCTTTGTCGCCACAGAGCAAAGAGTGTTGTCACCCAACAGCACAGTTGCTTGTTCCGCGTGTTCCACCGCACTAAAAAGCTCTGTTTATGAATTATGTGATGCAGTACCTATCCACCATATTCAGCGCATGCACCCTCCGAATACATAAATTAGCAGTTAGTTATTCAAACGAGGTTTTGGAATAGTTTTTTGGTAGTTTTAAGCTCTACGCGGATGATTTAATAAGTATTATTCAACATATTTCAGCGTAGGTATTTTTCTCCACGCAACGTAAGAGAAAAATGCTATTTAACTATTAAATATTTGCGTGCAAAAATCTTCAAAATTTAACGAATGGCATTGAAATGTTTTAAAAAACAGGCTCATATTACGAATAAATACGTGATTAAAAAACAATAATTTTTCACTGTATAAGATTTAGAAAAAAATACATACGAGTATATTGCTATGTAGAAGATATTATAAGATTTAACAACAGATTTCCATTATTTGTATCTCCCTCTTCGTGGTGTATTGGTCAGCGAGCCTTTTAAAGAAGAGATTGCAGGTTCCGCGAATTATTATTTCCTAATACTCGTATTTTAATGCGGAAAATTCTAAATGTAGTACCTATTTTGGATAAAATCAGTGAATTCAAAGTACGTTTTTTGCTATGCCAAAAATGTATGACTAGTTATTTTAGTAATTTTCGCATTTTGGCATTTTGTCTGTAATAGTGTTTTGTTAATATTTTTATAGTGGATACCGCGCAAGAGTCCCAACTGCTCCCGACCGTCTAGAGTCAGTGAGACTATGGCATCCCCAATTGGGGGACTGGAGTTGTGAGACTGAACATAGTGGGGAGGGGAAGTAGATGTGGAAGAGGAAGTTGGGAAGTACCTGACTATTCTGATCTGACCACCAACCACGGCTAAAGCCATTTCAATAAAAAAACTTTTCGATTCTGAATGATGGTCTTTCACCAGGGCAATACTTAGTGAATCTACCATTCTAGAACGTGCTGCAAGTATACTTTATATTATTTTATATAAAAATGTGTTACGACACAAATTCTTTACATACAATTTATTTGCGCACGCCAGGTTTGAACCCTCGTTTATTGGATTCGTAGTTAAGCGTCTTACCACTCGACCATGGAAGCCGTCTAAACTATTAGTATTAGTTAAATTAATATTTAAAAAAAAGACAATCTTCAAGGGATTCGATGAATCAATGAAAATTAATTTGAGCGAAAAAATTCAATTTATTCTTGTTTGTGAAGAAAAATGCAACTGTTGATACAAGTAAAGTGTACTCGTGATGTCGTCCAATGTATGTACATGTATGTATGTTATATCATCATGTTATTGCCGAGATTTTCGTATGCAAACAGTCAGGCGAGTTGTTTGTGCAAGGCAATAGCTTCCAGGTGGCTGCTCTCTCCTGTGGTGAGGCGATATGAGGGATGTGGAACTTCTTTGATATGCTAAACTTTGGAGGAGTTATTATAATACGCACACAGGATCGGAGCAGCGTTCTACAACAGCCAGTATCAAGGATTCAATAATAAGAATATTAGCTTTGCAACCTATATTTGTTTAATTTGTAGTACTAACAAAATTTCATATGATTTCAAATTGAATATGTGAATTTAATCATTCTTATAAGTTTTACAATGTTTTGAATGTCAAAAAAATCTCATCATGTTTTTTAATTTTTATTTTTTTATTCTTGGAAATCACAATCAACAAATTAAAGGCTTTAAACTTTATTAGGATTGTCGAAAAAGTTATCTTTTTAATATGTGATTTTTTAATGCGTACAATATTATAACTGTTTGCTGGATACTAAAGTTGGAAAGCGTGCCTTCGGAGTGTCAGGTACTAAAGCTTGGAATAGAATACCACATGATCTGAGAATAATGAAAGACTCGACAGAGTTCAGAGCTTAACTCAAAACTCATCTTTTCAGAAGATCATATCCATAAATAACATAATTGCACTAATTAACATAGCTAGGCTATCCCATTAGCATCTTAACTCAGCAGAATAATAATATATTTTCATGAAATGATCCGTAATCCTCAATCCTCGATCTGATGCTAAACAAAAAGTTTGTCAATTTTTCACAGCCCGCGACAAATTTAAATAACTAAGATGTAAATATCAAAAAGGTAATTTTAGCTATAACTTTAGATATTTAGATAGTTTAATGGTAAATTTAGCCGCGGCTTTTAAGTTTTGTAAGGCGCCCTTGAGGTGATATTTCACAAAAATGGCGCTTTATAAATTAGCTAATTAATATTTTTTTATAAAAAAACATGTCAGTTTTTTTTTTAAACTAAGTATGAATAAAGCATGATACATATGTTTTGCATTGATCAGATTAAATAGGTGTGTATCTCTAAAAGTATTTAAAAACCTGTGTACGTCTCCTCGCGCCCTTGTTAAATTATGAGGAGCTTTTTGGTATGACCGGTCAACAGGTTATTTGCAATTAAAATTAAAACCCAGCATCCCAGAAAGGTAAGCTGATGGATGTAACCAGTGATATTACTTACTTATGCAGAAAGTACTTTAAAGCTAATAACGGTTCCATATTTAATTAAAAACGCACAAGAATCTAGTAATTCAGATTTTTTTCAAAATGAAATATTATCAAAAAATATCTAACGAGCACTAAATATGTTTATGCTGTTATCAATGCAGCGGATTATATTGTTAAAAAATATATTTTGTGGCTTTTATAATAAGAAAGAAAGTAGGTAATAACAAAAACACATGAAAAAAATACAAAACGAAGACAGGCGTATTACGTAGAGGGAAAACTGATCCATTAGCATTTAGAAAGGTAAAGAAAGAAATATGATCCTGATGACAATTTGATGTCCAGCGCCTACCGTTAATTGGAAACTTTTTGCCCCTCTCCACCCAACGCGCCCCTCCAGGCCAATGTTCCCCAATCTCCGATGTAGCCCGAACCTGTGTCCCCCACCCCCTGCCCCTGCCCCCTGCCCACGCCAACATTTGGCCGCGCTGTACGGGGTCCCCTTTCCTATAAAAACCGCGAGATTCCGCGGTGTTCTTCGCTCTCTTTTCGTGTAATGGCGCATTCTTTTAAACAGCATTCCCCAAACCGTCATTACAGAAAATTGAAAAAAAAAACACATTTCATTTTATTGCATGTATTCGTTTGAAATGCACTTCGCACCGTGAATCTGTCATATTTTACGGAAATGGAAGAAAAACAGTTTTGTATATAGAAACTAAAGGTACAACATAACATTACTATTTGGAATTAATGGATTATCGGAGAGATTTTTTTTTCTTTTCCGTGGAAAACGTGTCGACATTATATCATAGATCTACTATTCTACAAAGCCAACCTTTTTTTTGAAAATTATTAAGAAACTCCATTATGGAGGACTGAACTCTGTTGGCGCAAAAAAATGTATCAAAGAAGCGAAGCTAGCAGTTAACAATGAAGTGCTTAAACCAACTCTGATGTATGACAGCGAGGCATGGAACTGGCAGAGGAAGGATGAAAGTAGAATGAATGCTGTGGAAATAAGATCTATGGCCGTATTAAAAATATGGATATCCAGAAAGAATGCAAGGCTGATGCAAGCATAATGAAAAGGATCAAGAAAGGGACGCTTAGATGGTTTAGGCATGTAGAGCGAATGAACGAAGAAAGAAGTGTTAAAAGAATATATTATGCGAAATTGAATGGAAGAAGTCGGGGACGCCCGAGGAAAACTTGACACAATCAAGTGAATTAAAAACTTGAATCAGGCCATGTGAAAAGTCAAAATAACAGAAGAGTATGTATAAGACGATGTGTGAATGTGAATGAAGCAAAGAGTGTGTGCCTAGTCTATGTTTAGCGTTCGGTCATAGGAGGTTTTACATATTGCGTTTCCTTTCTTTTCCTAGTATCTCTTCCTATATTCAACCATTCAATCATCGTTTCAAATAATACTAGGTTTTCCAAGTTAATGATGTTTTTTCATTATTTAAACAATAATAATGAAATTCAAATAATTTCATTTAACAAACGAAATCATATAGGTGTGATTAAGAATCAAACTCAGAACCGTGAAAAAAAACTAATAATACTCAGAATCACACCGTGAGTTAAGAGTTTTAAGGTTTAAAAAGGTGATATAAATTTAAAAACAGGAAGTGTCAAGATTGCACTGTGATTAAATTGAGAAAAATACTTGGTAACAACAAAATATCACTTCACATTTCAGAGCGATGTTTCAACGCCATTATTTATACTTGTCAAGTAATGGATGTAGTGGGCGTTGTTAAGCATGTTTTAAAAATTTTGACTATTCAAAGAAATAAATTTAAAAAAGATAAGAAAACAAAATATACTTCTTGCTATTTACCACAATACTCGCCGTCTCTAGCAACAATGTTAAGAGTTATAACTAAAACAAATTGGTTCAAGACCAAACACAATTACGGTTAAAATTACAAAAAGGCCTAAATTAAATTTCATAAAATTGTTAATAAAAGTTTTCACTGTTCAAGAACCTTTACAGACATGGTAACGTCTCTGGGATAAGATGGTGAAACTTGTCACACTGCTCACGCTCCTTCCCCTCCCCCTTTACCCCCACCCCGCCGCCGCCCGTGGATAATAGGACCGCAAAATATTCCTCAGTTCCCATTTCGCATTCAGAGTTCATCCCCAACACATTTTTTTCGACGCAGCAGAACTTGACTTATGAGAAATTTGAATAGGTGTCTTTTTTTAAGGGCGCGTAAATATAAATATATTAGGTTCGTACTACACCACCCCCTCTGAACAAAATACCATCAATTGCTATTATAGTCGAATTACGTCTAGCTACGTTTATGGGATGTTTAGAAGAAGGAGCTTCTTCGTGCACAGGCAGCAGCATGTATACGTTAATTAGGAGAAATAAAAATAAATACTTTTACTACCTGTCTTTTACCGAAATTTCAATAATATATTACAAAATTAAGTAATTTGAAAATTTGATAACAAATGCCACGGCAACTTGCCATGTTTTTCGATAGCTTAATGAATATTTTAGGACTCCATGGCTCATGGTTGGGCAGACCGTAGAAATATTAGACGAACTGTGTGAAGATAGGAGTTTTTGGATATTTCTTTCATTACCAATAAAATGTGAGGAAAAAAAATCCTCTTTATTAATTTTATGTTCGAGCGTGTAAAACTTAGTGAGGATTTACAAACATCTGTTATACTGTATTCAAAAGAGGATCCAACGAATACATGGGGGGGGGAACAAAAGAGTACTTAACAAACATTTGCACGGGTAACCGCAATATGGCTAATATCTACAGTGGGGTATGCCCTACTGAACAGAAAGGTTTGTACATCTGTTTGTATCTGTATATGTATCTGTTGGTGTTTAAATACCAAATTTAAGTCGTATATCTCATGTAAGTTCTGTATCTTACCCGAACATTCATTAGAAAAGCAATGAGTCCAATGTATCGGATCGGTTACAGAGGCAATGGAAATGTTAATAAGGGCTTGGTAAGATATTCCGCGGCTAATTGCAGGCGGGCTCCGCTGGAGGGCCCCCCTCTGAGTGTGTTATTCCTAGCGCGTCCCTTAGACTAAACTCCCCCAACACCTGTCAGCAGCGGTATTTTTTCGGCGACTTTATAATTTTCTTCGCGACGAGAATTTCGGGGTTGATCATTTTACCTTTGCGCCGGCTGCCACTTATCCACGCTTAATTTCCATATTGAGATTGCTTAGCCTGAATAATTAACGGGTTTCCTTTTGGTGTTCTATTAGAAGTGTTCGCTTGTGGAACGATACTTTGAGTTACACTTTAATATTCAGTCCCGAGTCCTGAGTCTAGAAGTAACTCGGTACTCCGATCACGATGCTTTCTAAAATTCAGAGTGACAATATTTTAAGAGGGTAATTTTCGCTAAAACCTTTTCGATTTCAAACATTGAGGCGTAATTTGAATTGAAAGAGTGGCGTTGGAAATTCTTTGGGAAACCTGCTCACCAACATATAAACTAGGTCTTGTCACCAGTGGATTATTTATTGTAAGGCTCTATCACCTCTAATACCTACATTGCTCTTCACATACCTACGAATGAATTCTTTAAATTCTCTGTTATTTCAAAATGGCTCTATTTTCTACAAACAATTATTAAGTATGAATAAGATTTTAATTTTTGTTTAAAATTACTATCTATCTATCAATACCAGCCAAACTCTAGACCAGTCCTGGCCAATCTGCAGCCCGCGGCGCCCTTAAGTGCGGCCCGCGGTCTTGTATGACGAATAATATTTCTTTCAAGTATCAGAAACTTTAAAATTATTATCTTTTGTTAAAACTATTTTATGTTTATTACTCTATAAACACTTTTTTTTGTTGGTTCAATGCGAATTTTCTTTTCACATCTGGCTGTAAATTTTTTTTTTTTAAAACAATTACTCTGATTTTACTTTCAGATTACCTCTGCATTCATATTATTTGTATTACTTTTAAAAAAATGAAAATGAAATTCGTTGTAACAAAAAAAAGTAATTTTTTTGTATAATGTTTGTATGTGCGGCGCTTGGGAAAATTTTAGGTCGTGAATTCGGCCCGGGGTGCAATTTGAGTTGGCCAGGCCTGCTATAGATGAACAAGAGTGGAACGGTTGACGTTGGCAGAATGAGGACGATTACTTTATCCGAAAGATTATTTTGTAAAACGACATAATGAGTAACGAACTTATAGGTGGAGCAAATGAAGTCGACCCAAACGGCACACACTAAATATTGTGTTAATTTTTGCAAAACGTAACTGTCACTGTGACACAGAATTTGTATTGTTTACGCCCACTGTTTTTATTAAAAACAGGTTTCCTTTCTTTGAATTTGAATATTCTAAAAGTTTTAACTGTTCTTCTTATATTACAAATTACGAGTAACTTCTTTCTAATTTCACTAAAAATTTCTGTACTGAAGTCGAATAACATGTTTTAAATATGCTGTATGCAATTAATGCATTTGTGTGAGTACTGTGTTTGTGTCCACTCTGTCCGCAATACCTGTATGTCAGAATTCCCATTTTTTTAAACAAATAGTATGTTTTTGTAAGGGGGTACCGCTGATAGCGGTATTCGTTGTAAACTCTTTCTCATAAGCGAACCGAAAAGATATCCCAACGTAGTTCTCAGTGGCAGTAACACAAATAGGTTCGATTTCATGTGTGCCTATATTTCTAATAAGACTCCAGAAAATCAACTTAAATAAAGTGGTAACTTATTACTGATTTCCGTCATTTACTAGGGGGTGAAACATACCACTATTAAATAAATCACATAATTTTAGAAAATAAACTTGGTAACTAATGCGTCACTGGTATTCCGTATAAATAAAAACAAAATCTTTACTGTGTCGTGTGGTTTATTCATCTCTCAATCCCTGAAGGCAGCGCTCCAAAACCGATGTTCCGCGAAACGGTACTTGATGTTCTGAGTTGCTTCCGAGAGTTGTAAAAATCCCAAATATATCTCAGACGTATTTGTGGCAACTTTTGGCATTTTAACTTTGGATGGTTTTTAAGCCGTACAAAATTTTGACTGGAGTAATAAATACCTTAACCATGGAATTATATTGACTACGGTGTACCTTAGTGGCAAAATTTCAAAAAATGTTTATATTTTTTGATAATTAAATTTTAACGACGGTATGTTTTGGCCGAGGTAATATTTAGACCTTTGTTATTATATTTCGACAGTGATATTATTTTGACTTTGCCTATATTTTGTTAGTGGTGAAATTATAACGATGTCAGCTTATGATGTTTGATATTATAACTAGGATGAAATGGTATTGATCATGCTTAAATTTTTATGTCGGTATTACTCCATTGACAAATCATCGAATAATATTTTTGGTAGATAATTATTTGTGAATTGATAAACCTTTCTTGAAAAAATAATAAATAACCAACCAGTTTAATGGCTGCGATGAGTTTTGACTTCATGTATATACATTAAAGAAGAACTGTTCAGGGAAGTCCTTCGACAATGAGTTCGATGGGATGTCATGTTAAATAGGAAAAACGTAGGAAAGACTTTGACTTAATTTGTTTTTTCAACATTATTAATTGTTAATACTAATAATTAGACTCAAGTTGTTTGTTGCAACTCATCCAGTTCAACATTCCTTGCATAGATTTAAAAACAATGAATTGCTGTTCCTCAATCATCACTCTTCTATATTAGTATTATTCTTTACTGTCCAGAATGTCAAGACTTGTTAACTCAAGCCACGGTCTTGGAATTTTTTGTACCAGTCCAAATGACTTTTGTCATTCTTGACAACACTAACAAAACCTTTGACTTGAATGTTCTTTTAAATATATATTTTTGTAATTGCTTCATTAAAATATGATGTATGCGCTGTTCTTTCTCCGTTGCTCTTTTTTTAGATTTCGTGCTAAGTTTTTTTTTGTAATTGGATTATGGTCCGTTAGTATTCAAACAAATAAATACCCTCTCGCCTCTTACCGTTTCAAATTGGACGGCTGTGACGTTTTTTTTAAATTTCAAATATATTTAGCTGCAAAGACGTTAACTGCCCGTTTTACATATCAACGTTCCCGTATTTATTAGACAGTATTTTTTTAAATTGACTCCTAATGACAAAATAGACATCCTGGATAGAAATTTAGCACACCGTGGAGTTAGAATGGTTGCGGAGCGCTAACTACAAGGGTCGCGAAGTTGTGGGAGGGGGAGGGGCTGCAATTAGATAAGAATACACAGCGAGGAGCACAATGGCTGCTTAACACAATTACCTGTCATGACACTAAAGAAAGAGAAGTAGGGTAGGAGGGTTGGGGGCTAGGGCGGATGATAGGGGGGGAGAAGAAGGAAAAAGAGGAGTGTTTGAGAACAATGTTATTATAAAGCGATCAAGCGCCGAAGTGGGTCGCGCTTATTGATCAATTAAAACGAAATCGTTCTTTAATATGGAAATCGATACTGATTATTATTTTATCAAAGATGACTCCATTTTATTACAGTTACGTATGATTTTTCAATCTTTGCAGATTGTAGCACTATTTTTAATGAAGTTTCCCATAAGTAAGTCATAAGTCCAGATTAAAAAAATAAACTAATTTTACGATTTTTTAAACGCTTTATCCATAAGATTCTTATGCTTGATATAATAGAAGTTAATCATACGAAATTAACCTATTAAGGTTTGTTTTCCATGCAGATTTTTAATTAATATTTTAGTGGGTACTTTATAATGAAAGACTAACCCCCAAAAGAGCTGCCTATTTAAAATAATGTGATAATTCTTTCCTTAAAATATAACCAACATCATTTTTTTTTAAATGCAGACTTTTTAATGGTTTTTCGCACGAGGGATATTATTCAATACACATGCCAGATGTTCATATAAATTTGACCTACATAATAAATAAACAGAATTTCTAAATTTAATTAATTTTTACGTCATTTTTTTCATAAAATAC
The DNA here is from genome assembly GCA_022651775.1 of Drusus annulatus. Taxonomy (NCBI): domain Eukaryota; kingdom Metazoa; phylum Arthropoda; class Insecta; order Trichoptera; family Limnephilidae; genus Drusus; species Drusus annulatus. The sequence continues at coordinate 76,107 of JAGWCC010000606.1, read as the reverse complement.
CTACATACATAATTTTTAAAAATGTACCCAGATAAAAATTGATATTTTCTTGTAAGAATTTTCTATATGTACATATTATAATTTCTATCATTTTTTATTAATTTAAAGTTATTACGAAAAATATAAAAAATGGGTGAGTTTTAGCAAGTCACTTCAAAGCGTTTTGTTCAATAATGAACCATTTAGTTTTTTCAAAACAACTATACAATAGCAAGCAATCATACTGATTGCGAATAAACCGACATTTTATCTCAAAAACCGAAGTTCCCAGAACTTTTAAAGTTAAAGATCCTTAATTAAAAACAATAGGGCAAATAACGATTACTTCGTGCACATGTTGCCCTTAACTTTCCACCTCCTCGTTGACCGTGTGCTCTAAGGAACCAAGCAGCGTTTCTCAAACATTACATACCAATTTTATATTATTAATAAAAAACATTAAAATAAATAAACGGGTCGTAGTAACCAAAGTTTGGGGTGGAATGTAAAAAATATGTTTTTATCGATTTCTATCTCTCTGGCTTTAAAAATAGTATTCTGGGATCTAAATATACTAAGGAATAATCTTTTCGTTGCTATGTTGTAGTCGTTATTAAGCAAATTTGTTTATTTATCTAACGAAGATATTTGATGAAAGGAATGAGGGGTAGGAAGAAATAATGGTGCGAAATTTAATATGTTTGAAGTATTTTATACGCTTGAAAGTGTTCGAGCTCAAAAGGTTACGCTATTTTACTGACAAGAACTTGCGAGAATTTTAATTTCAGTTCTAATTAAAACAAGAAATATTCAAACTTTTCCAACCCGAATGTTTGTATGGATCCATACATTTGTTGTAATCACAAGCTAAAGCAAAAACACTTTTGCCGATTGAACCATTGAACGCCCAACTCCAAGGAACGCGGAGAACTCACAAAATTTCGTTCATAGCTTATAGGCGTACGTTTTAGTTAGGTAAATTTCTGTTTTTTTTAATAAATATGCCAAAAATGGCGTGTTATCGTTCGATAAAGTAATTTAATCCGAAAAATCACTTACACTCACCAATTTTTCACCGAAACCAATCTAATACAGAAGTTAATATGTTTATTTTGACTAATATACATGGTGTTTGAAACACGTAGTACAAGCGGGAAATTGGTGAATTTACACCGTATCTTGAGTTGATTTGGTTCTATAACTATTTTTGTTTTCGGGTAAATAAAGTCTGAAGATTTTTTTTGGACAAATTAAAAATATTCGGTCGCTACGAGTTACTATCTGTTTATTATATCTTAAAATGCATTTAAGCAAAGACCTGGCTCCATTAGTTTCTTAACCCTCAAGTTGTTGTTCTCTGTGTTCTGCAGATGATTACATTTTTATGTTGATGTATACTTTTCTTCTATACCAAAAGCATAAAGCTTTTAAAATATTAATGAGTACTATAAAAGATCTATGGTCTACAAAAAAATGTTTATGTGACATATGTTCCCAGCTTACTAAGAAATAAATAACATATTTTATATAATTAAAATAATGCAATGAATTGCTGTTCCTCAATCATCACTCTACTTATTATGAGCATCATTATCCGCTATCTAGAATATCGAGAATTGTTAACTCAAGCTATGGTCTTGAAAATTTTGGTACCAGTCTTAATGATTTTTGCCATAGACTTGACCTTGTCTTTGACTTAAATGTTTTTTCTAATGTATATTTGGTCCTATTTTTGCCATTGCTTCATTATAATATTTTGTAGGTATGTGCTGTTATTTCGCTGTAACAATCTCATCTCTTGTATAATAGCCTAGTCTAGTTTATAAATAATTAAATAAATATTGTTAAGTTGAGAATGAATGTATTGAAAAACAATAATCCAAAAAGCTCGTAATTCTTGGGACTTCCATGTGACGATCTGATGGTGACTATTAAGGCGTTTCCGAGTTCTGTAAAGGAAAGGTTATTGGGAGGCTCTGAATCAGCGAGCGACCCCTGCCTTAACATCTGCTCCCCACCTCGTCCCACCCTCTACCAAATGTTTGTTTCTTCTTTTGTTCTTTTTAAATAACATTATTTGTTTAGCAAGTTTCGACGGAGTCCCGTACGTGGTTGCTGGAACTCTCCGTTACCTCCGCGCGTATGTTTCGACTCGTATTCTTTTCTTAATAGAATAAATAAACTTTTGTCAAAGAAGTATCATTTGTGAAATAAATTTTCTGGCGCAAATAATAAGTATGAGTCCTGACGTGGTACGTTTTTTTTTTTTTTGCACAGTAGAAATAAAATAATTTCAAATGGTGTGACAAAATGATAAAATACGATACGATTTTAAAGAAACAATAATATAATTAGTGTTACAAAATCCATATGATTTTTCTTTGTCGATGCACGTACTTATTGTTAAAACTAATAGTAATAATAAATTAGTATTATTAAAATAAATTATCTTTCTCATGTAACAAGAGAAGCAACCTATATATTACGTAATTATTTAATTCGTGGAAGTGTGTATAACTAAAAAGATGATAAACTGTGTTTTCTTTTGAAATTCGATACATTTAAATAACTAAAAAATACTATTATCGAAAATACAATGCCATCAAAATCTTGCATGTTTGGGCATTTTAGATAAGTTTATGTTCTTAAATAAAAATAACTTTCAATGAGACCATAGATTTTATTTTAAATTCTGTGACCAACCGGTTTCAGTTAGCCTAAGCATCACCAGAGTACAAAATCAAACTAGTTAGTTTGGTTAATTTAATTTTGTACCCTGATGATGCTTAGAATAAGTGAAACCGGTCGATCATAAAAATTAAAATAAAATCGCTGGTCTTATACGGAGATTTTTTTTCATCAAATATGTCAAACAACAAAGTGATTGCTTTCTACGAAAATGTATCTTTTTAAAAATTTAAAAGCACTTTTGCCTCAACAGTTCTATTATTACATAAAAAAGTATTTAAATTATATTTTTTTGTAAATTGGCAAAATGATTGATTTAAAAGCTGGAAATCTAAACTGAAATAAGAAATTGTCCAAATAATCGAAGCTAGCAGTCCACAATGGAGTGCTTATACCAACTCTTATGTATGGCAGTGAGGTATGGAATTGGCAGAGAAAGGATGAAAGTAGACTGAACGCTGTGGAAATGAGATCCTTTAGACGTATGTGCGGTAAAACTATGTATGACCGTATTAAAAATGCGGATATTCGGAAAGAATTCAAGGCTGATGTGAGCGTAATGAATGGGATCAAGAAAGGGACGCTTAGATGGTTTGGACATGTAGAGCGAATGAACGAAGAGGGGGGCGATCAAGTTAATCAAATACTTGAATCGGGTCATGTGACGATGTATGAATATGAATGAAGCAAGGAGTGTGTGCCAAGACAAAGTTTTATGGCGGTCCGTCCTCTCTGCCTATCCCTGCGGGGAAACGACGTAATGGTTAATTAGGTAGTTAAATTCAATGGTTTGATTTACAACATTTCGAATTTGTCTGGAAAAGTTTAATGTGAAATGAACGTAATTTTTCAAACAGATTGGAGTGTTCAATATAAATTCCATAGATAAATAAAATAATGTAAATGACAATATCATATAAAACATAAGGCAATACGCATTTTGATTGGAATTTATATCGGAGTACTATTTGCCATTATTTACCAAGACAGTGTTGCGACTGAGCTATGTATGAGGAAGACAAATAGCGCTGTCTTTGGGTTAAAATTGAGGGCGAAACCTCCATTTGGCTTTTTTCTATTTAGCAGTACCCACGTATAATGTAAAATGAAGAAAAAAGGGGAGTTACACGGAACCAGATACCATGTTATACGCGGAATTTTCCTTCTTTTGAAGATTAAAAAAACAGTAGTGCCAAATTAGTTTGTCGTGTGTTTCAACGGCAAATGAAGTTACAGCTTGACGTCGTTGACTTTGCAGTTGATGATGTTGATTTTGGATACAAATAATTTCATAGTTCAAAAACCGTATCAAAAGCATTTAAATTCTTAAGTAGGTACTTGACATTTCTAAATGAACACAATATGTGATCTTTTATAATAATACTTTGTGATATTAATTATTGAAATAATGTCAACAATTTTCAAAACATATGAAACAGAAAAATACACATTAAATTAAAGATTAGGTTAGTTCTCAGTGTTTTTACAGATAGAGTAGAAGTCTCCAGCTCGAGTCTCAGTCACAACCTAACCTTTTTTGCGTGTGTCTTTTTCTAGTTAATTTTCTTTGAAAATTGCTAAAATGATTTCAATAATTAATATCACAATGAAGCGTAAAGCTTTAATAAATTGATTTTCATTTTAAAATAAACGAAAAATAATAAAGTAAAAGTCCCGTAGGCGCATATACAAAATTAATAAATTATGATACAGTGACTCTGACTGAGTTTTTTTTTTTCTTTTGCAGTAAAATATTTATTTTGGTTTCATTTCTAAGCCAATTATTAATACAGATCGAATTATACTTTGTACGGTTTTTTAAGAACTCAAACACTTTCCAAAGAAAAAGCATTTAAATATTTTTACATTTTTGGTAGGTATATTTTTGTTATTTTTTTTTCTATTTTTTTTTTTTTTAGATCTTAGGGAGGGTGGTGCAACCCCGTAAGCTCCATATAATACATAGATAAAAAAATACAAAGATTAAAATTAAAGCAACACGATAATAAAATTAAATTTGAGGTTTAAATCTAACACTTTTCAAGTAGGTATCTACTGAATAAAATAAATTAATTCTGTATGGGAAACGTTTATAACATCTTCCATGGAATAAAGCTTCAATAGTAGTTCGATTGACATTCCTATCTTAACCTATGGTACAGTACATCATCCGAAACACGTACACGTAGAGTGTGATTTTATGTTAAACAAATAATGCTCATTGTTGTCGTGTACCTGAAGCCTTATGTAATACGGGTCCAAAGTAAGTTAGCTCCTTTTACGTTGGCTTCACAAAAATTCTCCTCAAATTCGGTAGTTAGGAAAGCTGTGTAAACAAAATACCGGTGGAGCTGGGAGCTGGGAACAAGGAGACGGGGCGGCCTCACTCGCCCCATCATAAACGGACGTAAAGAGATATGGTTCAAAGTAAGCCATTATTAGATCTGCGCGCCCGACAGCATTTCCCTTTTATTTTTCTTTGTAGTTCCGTGCTTCCTCTTCGCCCCGCGCTCCGCGCCCCTCGCCCCTCTCCGCCCCCCGCACGATAATATGTTTTGCAGCTTTCGTACGTGATATAACTTGTGTGTGCCGTATAATTAAGTGCTTCTATGTCGGTATGGACGTGCCGGAGTTTCACTTGTAATGTCGCATTCTTTTTAAAATTGCCATAAAAAGCCGCGGCGTGTGATTGGAATGAGCAAATAGGCAAATGAAGTGTACGCTTATTTTGGAAAATAATACGTTTTTCGGATATTTGCCAATTTGTTTGTAACCAATTTACATACGCGAATGTGAAACGCGCTTTGAAAAAGAAACTTTATTTCAAATTTCTGAAATTAACATACGAAACACATTTATTATAATAAGTAGCTTCCCACAGACCCGCATCTTCGTGAAAAGGTTGTGAAGTTTTTCCTTTCAATAACAATATACTGTTTATTTAATGTCTTAGCAAAAATGATTTTTTTTTCGTCAAGAGACAACTATCCACTTGTTATTATTATGGTACATTTGGTTTCCAATCTACATATTATTTATCTTCGAAAAACTACCACGTCTTATATTCTGTTGGTTTACATTATGTGATTTGTAATTTTTTTCTCGTTCAAACTATGTTTTAATAATTCAGATCTTTGAAACGTGAAATAATACACTTTTATTTAAGATCCTAGAAACTTGCAGGCTGTATGTTTTTAACTCAATGAATGTACTGTATTTCTATAATGGCCCCCTCTGAAGCATCTAGACACTGGCCATAGACTGGATTCCAAGTCGTAATCAGCGATCGAGGTCATTCAGTTGGCCGTCTAATTGAATCTCAGAAAGCATACACTTTTAATTCGATTAGGGCGGACTTTTCTTTCCGCCCTCTGGATGGGCAGGGGGAGTCGGCAGGCGGCGGGAGCGCCGAACAGCGGTGGCAGGTGCAGGTGGGGTTGACCAATTCAGGGCAGAATGAGGAACGTGCTGACTGCCGCGACCATCTGCATTTTAATTTCAACAGTAAGAAACGTGCAATTATTCAATTAAGCCCATTTAGTTCATTGTTCCGTTGCTGACTTTTTCTTACAAACTAAAACAAATAACTAGGCTGTTGCTATCATATATAAGTAATAAAATGGTCAACTCAGTTCTCCCCTTTCATATAACTGAACCGACTTCAGATGATGCAGTTAAATTTCACCGTGAATTATACTCCGTTAATCTAAACACAGTATTTTTACTGTATTTTTATTTTTTGTTATTTTTAATCAAGTACCTACACATTAGTTTTTTCAATTTTTTATAGATAGATTTGGTATTTCACCATCCACCAACTTACAGACCTTGAACCTTTGGATACAGGTAAGGCTAGGGCAGATGGGTAATAACAACAAAAAAATCATTTCTGATATGTTTCATAGTGTTTCCTTTAAATTATAAAGTCATTCTAAGCGGTTATTTTGAAAAAATATTTAATAAATTTTAAATACGTGGTTATAAATTAAATTCATCGCTTTCTCGTATTTAGAAAGGCGAAACTGCTATTAGACAAAATAAAACTCACTTATTTATGGAAAAACTATCAAAATTTTAATTTAGTTTAATATACATATGTATTATAAAAATGTAAAATAAAATATCAATGGAATTCTACAAAATAAACAAAAAACATTAAATGAAATACATTATATTCAAGTTTACGCCAGTGAATATAAACTTTGTCATTACAAAACTTTTAGTATATTAATAAATGTGTGTAAGGGTTCATATTATAAAAGTATTTAAAAATATTGAATAGAAGTTTCACAAAATACGCGTAATGATAGACAATGCGTTTATTCTCTGTGACGAGAAGAGCTTTTCACTAATCACCTCTCTGTTAAGCTATTATTTTAGCACGTAGTTAAATAATTCTAATTAAATGTTCATGCAGATGAGACAGGGGACCACTTAGCACCCTTGGTCCTGCGGCGTAATTCTGAACTAACTATCCCGGCCTAACCACACTTCAATCAGGGAACGGTTTTCACCTAATCTCTGGGAAAATGAGAAAACTGCTATTGGCGAGGAACACAACCCCGCGTGCGGCACAGAACATTATTCGCGAATACAGAGCACTTAGTTTCGGCAGAGGCGCAGAGATGGCAGTGTTGATCGGTTGGATTAACCGCGCATCCACTCAAGAGAAAAACCGATAGACGTGTTTTGTAAGCCTGAAATAAGTTCAATTATTATTTAGCTCTGCTGAAATTGATAAAACATTTTTAAATGCCGAAATTATTTCTTAAACAGATAATCAATGTCATTCAATTCAAATCAATTATTTATTAAACTTTGACGTGAAGCACTCACTTTGTGGTAAGACATCATAAAAAATGTGTTTCATCTCTTAAAACTGTGTTTAATTAGTTCATCATTTTTTTTTAAATTATTTTTAACATAATTATATATTTTTTATCTTATTTTCATTTGTTGTGTAAAAGCTCCATTAGCGTATATACAAAATAAATATGTCATTACACAAAGAACAACAATGCTTGCTGTTTGAACGCAGCCTCAATGATGCAAAACATTTGAACATCCCAAGCGATTCGATTCAACAAGACTGCCCTCCCTAGTGAAATGACTATAGGCAAGTTAGTTTTGCAGACATTTTTTTTTTACTAAGTTGCACTCCAAGGTGAATAACTTTGAATAATTTCCTCTATGAGTAAGTACGTCCGTATGCTTTAAATTTGGAATCGATTGTAATTAAAATTATCAAATTTAAAAAATAACCATTTCAAATTCCTACCCCTACCTACTTAATAAAATACGTACCTATAATTCATTTTAGCGGACATTATTCTTTATTTGAAATGGAACTAATATTTTTTTCGGCAACTTAAGTTATATCAAGTGATTGTGTTACGAGTAAGAACTTAAATATTGTATAAATAAGTATCGCAAATTATTTCTTTCCCACATATGTAAGTACCTACAATCTCGTTTAAAGAAAAGAAAAACAGGATAAGATTACATACATCATTGATAACATTTATTGATAACGTACACGGAAAAAATAAATATGTAATTGTCTTAACATCTCAGACGTTGTGTCATGAATCAGTTTTACAATATACTAATCAGTTTGTGAAAAATTATTGAAGTTCACGGTTCGACTTTTAATGTTGTTCGTATTACGATAATTACGCTAGAATGGGGCCTGTTAGAAAACTGATAAAAAGGTTTGAATTAAAAAAAGACAATCCACTGGAGGAACAGTTAAAAAGTGAATATAATGACGATGTGGTCCAAAAAGTATCTATTATTCCCAGCAATTTTGTTGCTGAGCGAAAAAAAAAAATTGAAAATTTCTCGTATCTGAAAACAAAATCTTTTTGTGGAAGTTTAGACAGTTATTTGAACGAGGTTTCTTACTCTACATGTGAAAGGTAACGTAGAAATGGGTTCAATATTTAAATAATTTACAAGTGAAAATAACCAACACACGGGAGTGGCCTTTAAAGATTAACAAGCCCATCAATAAAATGTTTGACATTAATTTGAAATTCGAGCAATAGGTATGTTATGTATACTGTATGATAATTGTATCGTGTGTTGGGAATGTTATTTAAAGCATATTTTGAGTAGAACAAATTACAGATGAAATCTCTAATTTCCTTTCTTGTACGTTTGTATTATTTTATTTTATTTATATTCACATTTGATTCCTGCTTAACTAATTCTGAAGTTTCTCAGCAAGTACCTGTTGACAATGTTTATAACTGGATACATATTAAGATATTTAGAAATAGGCATATGATTATTAGGCAAAATTAAGAGTTATAAGGGTACAATCTTAGAGTAACATGTTACTCTAAAGGTACAATATAATAGATACACATTTATGATGACAGAAAACGCGGCAAGTATGAGGATACATCACAAACGATTAACTTTATTATACAATTATGTATGAACAGCAGTACAACAGTCATATATTCATTTGTAAGAAAGTAGAAATACTATCAGAACTAGTAGGTGTTAAGATGCGCAGTACAATAGTCATAATAAAATATTCGTTTAGTAACAAAATATCATTGGGGCATTTATTTAATTCATAAGAACCACTTTCTTAGATTAAATTTGACTTTGGCGGTGATATTAAAAAAAAAACATACATAGTCTATAGCAGCTTTTTTAATATTGTAGCATGTTGTATATTGTAAGATTTTTTTTAATATTGTGGGCAGAAGCATATTATAAATTGTAAGATTTTTTAATATTGTGGGTACAAGCATATTGTATACTTTAAGATTTTTTTTAATATTGTGGGTACAAGCATATGGTACATTGTCTGTTTTTTTTTAATATTGTGAGTACGAGCAAATTGTATATTGTAAGATTTGTTTTAAATATTGTGGGTACAAGCATGTTGTATATTGTAAGTTTTTTTTAATATTGTTGGTACAAGCATATTGAGTATTGTAAGTTTTTTTTTAATATTGTAGGTACAAGCATATTATACATTCTACGTTTTTTTTTAATATTGTGAGTACGATCAAATTGTATACTGTAAGACTTTTTTTTAATATTGTGGGTACAAGCATATTGTACATTGTAAGTTTTTTGATATTGTGAGTACGAGTAAATTGTATATTGTAAGATTTTTTTTTAATATTGTGGGTACAAGAATGTTGTATATTGTAAGTTTTTTTTTTTTTAATATTGTGGGTACAAGCATATTGTAAATTGTAAGTTTTTTTTTAAATTAAGAGTTCTACCAAATATTCCGATCCAGTAGAGCAGTTTGATTTTGATATGTTTTCTTACGCTCTTTAAAATTAAACAAGGATTTGTTTAATTTAACAGAAAACAGAATGCAAAAGAAAGTAAGACAGAATGATCGGAAGATGTCTTGCTAAATATATCTAGTATCTTACATATTTCGAGTCATATGATAGCTTTGTTTTTATTATATTCAATTAAATAAGAATACCTTAACTTTACTGACCAGGTCAGGGTGAATTCAACGTGTGCATTTAACATAATGTTTCCATCAGATAAATAATGATTGATTGCCTTAAAACAAAATATTCAGATCTTTACATTGTGAGTTTTTTCCAGAAGATATAAGCAAAGTGTGTTCGTTTTTTTTATTTCTATAAAGATATCCATATTTAATATACATGGCCTGTTCAAAATAAAAGGTAAATTTTGAATTTTTGCGGGATGTGTACATTCGATAATCGATTTTTTTTGTTGTTGTTATGTTGGTACACATATGTTTATCATAGCATTATCAGCCATTTTGGATTAGTGGTTTGTTTTTGACAACTGGAAAGGTTAGTCACGTTTTTGTGTGTTCTTCAATTTTTTACTTTTGCAAAAAAATGGATCAAAGAATATGTATTAAATTTTGCGTTAAAAATGGAATAAAGTGCTCCAACGCACTTAAAATGTTGACTGTGGCATAGGCCGAGAAGATGTAAATGACGATGAGCGTCCTGGAGTTGTGGAAAAACAAATCATGGATTTTATTCTTTGATCCATTTTTTTTTCAAAAGTAAAAAATCGAAGAACACACAAAAACGTGACTAACATTTCCAGTTGTCAAAAACAAACCACTAATCCAAAATGGCTGATAATGCAAACATATGATAAACATATGTGTACCAACATAACAACAAAAAAAAACGATAGTGGAATGTACACAGCCCGCGAAAATTCAAATTCAAATTTCACCTTTTCTTTTGAACAGGCCTCGTATATTGCTAATCCATATATAGCGCTTTCAAAATTTCTCACTCCTTCATCTTATTTTGACATAGTTTCGTTTGTTTTTACAGGGAAAATAATCTTTTCGGCATTCCCGCGGGAAAACATCTGGAAATTAGAAAGAGTTTTGATAATCTCGTAGATGCTTCTAAAACTATTCATAGAAGTTACAATGATTTATTAAAAGGCAATGGCTTAGTTGGAAATTTCGACTTCCGCGCGAAATTGGAGTCTTTGGCAAAAGAAAAAAGGGGAGCAGACGAGTCAGACGATAAAACACAGTGTGATGAGAACATAAATGAGGAACCCAAAATAGAAAATAATTATAGTTCAAAGTAAGTACCATCAAATTTTAGGATGGTTCAAAGCAAGTACCAGCAAGTTTAATTTTTGGCATTGGCTGTAATCTTTAACAATATATATAAATAGGTTTTGTTTGAAATTAATTATTTATTTTTTTGTTTAAAACTATACAATTCTTGTATGTGAACGTTAAGCGTTGAAAATTGTTTGTATCAGGATTTTTTAAATTATTGGTCCGTTATTTAAACTCAAATTCGTTTTAATTGTACACACAACGATGCAAACATTTTACTTGTATAAACGTTGAACTAAGACTTAACTAACTAACTAACCATCACGCCGTTTCCCCGCAGTAAGTGGACAGAGAGGACGGACCGCCATATAACTCTGTCTTGGCACACACTTCTTGCTTCATTTACATCCATACATCGTCTCATACATACTCTTCTGTTATTCTGACTCTTCACCTGACCCGATTCAAGTATTTGATTTACTTGATCGTGCCGTGTCTTTCTCGGGCGTCCTCGACTTCTTCTTCCATTCGCTTTCGCATCTTATATTCTTGTCACACTCCTTTCTTTGTTCATTTGCTCTACATGCCCAAACCATCTAAGCGTCCCTTTCTTGATCCTATTCATTACGCTCACATCAGCCTTGCATTCTTTCCGGATATTCACATTTTTGATACGGTCATACATGGTTTTACCGCACATACGTCTCAAAGATCTCATTTCCACAGCATTCAGTCTACTTTCATCCTTCCTCTGCCAGTTCCATGCCTCACTGCCATACATCAGGGTTGGTATAAGCACTCTATTGTGGACTGCTAGCTTCGCTTCTTTGGACAATTTCTTATTTGCGCCAACAGCGTTCAAGAACTAAGACTTAAGCAGAAGTAAAGTGAAACACATGTTTTATTTGTTTACAGAACTCAGACAAGAACAATTATTGACGACTTCATTGAAAGCGAGAAAATATACGTTCAAATGTTGCGACACATTTCCCGCTTCTACGGGCCGTGTTTAAAAGAACGGGAGACACCTGCAGCCCTAAAAAAACTCAATTCAGATTTTAATATATTTGACGACATGAAAAAAATATACAAGTTTCACTCTAGAATAATGTTGCCTACCCTTATTGCTGCCAGGAAGGATGTGAAATTGCTTGATCAAGTACTTACTGAAAACGTAAGGGTGTTTTATCTCTACAATTTGAAATAGCATCTTTCTCTTTCACTTCTAAAATGCAATGTACAACGAACGAACTTGCACAAAAAAATTGTACGTATGAAACATACTCTTCATTTCAAGATTATTTTCTTGGCGTTTCTTTTTATTTCATCGTAGAAACACTCAAGTACTTTTATCTGTAAAAATAGTCGAGTGCGTTTTGAATTCATCGAATGGCTCATTTATCTCAAAAAATTATAAGGAGACGCAAATTATATTTTAATTACATTTGGTAACCATGTACAAACTTTTACGAAAATGCCCACTAAACATAAATAGCACCCGTCAAAAAAATAATGAAAGGGAACTAAATTCTTAATGCTATTTTTTTTTTAAGAGAATACCTGAATAATTTATTATTTCTTTAATGTTGAGTTACCTTACTAAAGAGTATTAAAACTTCGATAGGTACTCAGGATTGAGGATAAAAGAGTTCTTAACTTATTTTGAGATCCAAGTGTTTATTTATTGTCATTTTTAAAAAAAGGGTCAGTTGATGGATTTGCTAGAAAATTGAATAACAATTAAACAATTATTAGTTTGATTAAAATTTTAACCAATAAGTCAAAATGCAATTTATTTGTGCGTATTAACGTTCGAACGAATGGATATTTTGAAAATTAGAACTAATGCATGTGTTAAGAAAATTATTAAAACAATCTTTTCTATGCCAGACATGTGAGGAAGTACTTTTCTTTAAAAAAAATTACGAGACGATTATTTTTATTCTATATTTGAAAAGTGCGTCCATATGACTTATTTTTGCAAAACCATTTTTAAATGATTTAATGAATGCGTAGAGTAAAATTTGAAAACAAAAAGATTATTTTTTATCGAAATATTTAGCTAGATAACACGGATATTGTATAACGAAATCTTTGTGCATCGTATACCTTAAAAATGATGATTTTTTAGTTTTCTTAAATTTAAAAACTTTTCAACTAAATTTCTCTGTTTTCTTCTTGGCAAGTCAAATTACACCCTGTGATATTTCACGGGTAGGTAATATTTACATAAATATATATTTTTCTATAAGGTCATGAAACGTCCGAGCATGACTATCAAATTCCCAATGCTGCATTTTAAAAGAACTGTTTTTTCTAGGCAGAACCGTTGAAGACCATGTACCAATCATACATAAAGAATAGAATTGGAGCTGATAAAATCGTTCGTTTACAAGAACCTTTTTTTAACGTGAGTACCTTAATTAAAACATAATTTAAACAACAGATTTCTTATATTTGTTTATTTACGTATGCCGTTAGAAGATCTGTTACAGCCTCTCACCCCTTCTCATAAACGACCCATGTAACAAGAATATAGAATACGATTTTCAGTATTTTTATAACCTTTGCTTTTGATAACTTGGTCAATATCACTTGCCTTTATTGACTGAGATTGTTTTTATTTATACATTTTTTCCTTCATAGTTTTTTTTGCTTAGGGGGATGTTTATGAATCAATGTGCCATTGAATGGTAAGGTGATGTTTTACGGGACCAAGGGTATGTAGAGTTTGCATCAATTGTTGTGTCAGTAAATGTTGGCTTTCTAAATAAATCGAAGGTATGTCTATAATACATTTTACCGATTGTAAGATCCAAAAACTTTTTTTTAATTCGATCTCACGTTCAATTTTGAGGCAGATGTTAGTATTAATGTTGTTAGCATACTATAAAATATGTTTAATGGGTAATTTAATAAAAAAAATATTTAACTGTGTGTTAGTGCCTTTCTGTGAGGATATCGTCTAAATATCTAGCATACTATATTACATGTTTAGCTAAAAGTGTATAATTATGTTTTTAATATAATATAATCCATGAATATATTTTCTAGAGGTGAACTTAGCGGTGATCCCATGGGAATATCGTCATTTTTGTTGAAAATATGTTTCATACAGAAGAAAATTTGTTTGTTTGGTATTTCAGCCTTAAATCCAAAACAATTTTTTTTTGTGAACAGGCCCTGAGTGTCCACCTCTAAGATTTTGATTTTTAAACTTTGATGTTTACACTTTTTTGTGTTTTCAATAACATTATTTCATCAAAGTATTGCTACAACCATTACTGAAAATATTGCAAAACGCAAGCAATTGAAAAGAATATGGCACTCTAGTCAAATTGCTTATAAATAAAGTTTTTTTGTAAGGTCCCAACTGTCATTACTTTGAATAGATATTTCTCTTTTTTTAATCCACTCAAAAACTTCCCTGATAATATTTTAGCATTGCATCTTTTTTAAATTTCAGATGAAAAACGAAGAATTTGGATCTGTGATCGAAATAAATACCGGGGAGCTCAATTTTCCCGTAGACAGAATAACAAGAACGTATCAGAATTTTATCGATGCGATGAAAAAAAATTACGTGAAAGTGGCTACAAAAAGTGAAGGAACACAAAACGAAGACTACAAAAACGAAAGATGTTGGAAAATTATGACATCAATTGAGGAAAGTTTTGAAAGTATTGGCATGGACATAAATGCCGATTCGACACCAATTAAAGGATTACCGGTATGAGATAAATATTTCCACCCATTAAATTGATTTGTCTAAATTAGCTGATGTTTCCTCGAGGCCTCATTTCTAAATAACCGCTCTTAATTCCATATTAAATACTAGAACGACTGGGCTAAACAAAATCTATCAGTTTTGTATGGGACGTCTGTCCCGCACATATACTGTAAAATAGGGGCACCGGTTAGTCAGTCAGTAGCCGCTGTGTCTTCTCATAACGCGCCTGGCCAAAAGCTGCTAGGTCGACTATCCGAAGGCGGGAAGAGGCGACGATCCAGGATGTAGCAAAGTCAAACAAAAGGTCGGTAGATTAGACGAGGAACGACAGTAGGTGAAGTGGAGAGTAGAAGAGGTGACGCTTGTAGTGGAACGAGTAATGATAGTGACGAGAGTGACTTGAGAATTTTTTTTTTTTTTATTTTATGGATTCTTTCGTAATCCTCTACTAACTAGCTGGGGCTTATTCAAATACCCTTCACAATGACTATCTGACTAGTACTGAGGCTTATTAGGCCTTATTACTATCAGCATCTGATGGTTTCATTTAATTGACTGAGTTTAATTTTACATTAGTGTTTTCTTAGTGAAAAGATCTTAACTGGATTAAAAACCCTAAGCAAGGAAAAGATAAAAAGAAATACAAAAGTTCTGAACTTGTTACTGATTGAAGAATTTAACTTGACTGATGTTAAATATTTCATGTTTTTTCTACCTGGAGCTGCATCCTTTTTCATTTGTGTTGTCTTTCCTAGAAAAAGGAGAGACGTGGAGTGGGAATGGGATGGAATTTCTCCTAGCCGATGTGATGCAAGTTGTAATGCTCATCCACCATTTCGGTTTCCTCGGCTTCGCTCTGGACATTCTCACGGAAGGTCATAATAATATGCTTCGGCATTCTGAGTGACTTGAGCAGGCTGTTGCACCCGTATTTATTTCCCGCGCCACACTCCTTTTGAATTGGCGGCCCACGGGTACAACCCCTTTCCGTGTGTTTTTGTGTTCTGAATTGTGGTGTCGTCCGCTACGATTTCTGTAGCGAATAACACAAAAATGTGATATGATTCACCTATTCAAGCTCTTTCACCTCGCCCAAACTCCATATTCCCCACATTTGTATTGAGTACGGGAGAAAATATAAATCGGAAGAATAATGAGTGCCAAGCCCGACATTTTTTGAGAGACACTCTAATAATTGACTTATTAATTAACATGGAGCGGGGAGCGGGGAGCGGGGAGCGGGGGAGCGGGGAGCGGGGAGCGGAGCGGGGAGCGGGGAGTGGGGAGCGGTGAGCATGGAGCGTCGTGCGGTGAGCGGGGAGCGGGGAGCGTGGGGCGTCGTTCGGTGAGCGGTGAGCGGGGGAGCGGGGGAGCGGGGAGCGGGGAGTGGGGAGCGTGGAACCTCGAACGATGAGCGGTGAGCTGGGAGCGAGTGCGGGGAGCGGAGGGCTGGTTTCGAAGTCCACCATAAATATGAGCCCCCGCTTCCCGCATCATCCATTCTATTTGATCAGACAGATGGGAAAGTATGTCGGACTGAGTGCATGAGCTCCTAAGCGCGGATAATCTAGAAAACGAGGACTGTCTTGATGTGGACCTCTTCGTCTTCGATCTTCCCACGACCCGTCCGTTACAAGTTTTATTTTTAATATCTGAAATCGTTCCTTCATTGAAATATTAGGTAAACATGTATAAACCATTTCGAAATACTATGTTCTAAAAATACTCATTAATCTAACCTCTGAAATCCTTTTTTTCAGAAAGATATATCAGAAAATCGTGGAAAGTTAATAAAATGTAGTTATTTACATATTAAATATGGTCCAAATAGAACGGAAGTTATGAAGTGTTTCCTGCACGAAAACTACTTAGTTTTGGCGTACATTGTTGAAAGAACAGTAAGTACCCCTTACTTTACCATTAGTGACATACAACTTACAATTTTAAATTCCTTAAATTACCTCACTAGTGCAAATTCTTTGAATAATTTCGATGACAAACATGTTAAAAATAGATACTTAGCCTACCGCACTTTTATGTTTTTCTGTTTCAACAAACTTTGAACATATTATAATAATAATAACAAACGGATAACTTTTATAGCGCCGTTTTTGTGGGAAAATTACCTCAAGGGCGCTTATGTTTAAATATTTAGTTTTCAATCAATAATATGTTATTTTTATTAAAAATGTTTTAAGGGCAAGTTTCTTAAAACCAAGAGCTCACTGATCACATAAAGTAATAAAACTAGGTATATACTTTCTTTTATCAGATCTATGTATTAAAAAAAACATAAGATATAGCGTTGGTGTTAAAAACAAATCTCAAATAAGAACTGATTTTTCATCTTGTTATAAAAGTATGTTAAAACTATAGAAATTACAATGTCGACGAGTGAAGACTTTTTTTCTTATTTTTTTTAGTTTAATATCATGTTTTTATTCTAAATAACCGATTATGAATTTAAAAACACTAATTATGAAGGTTTATCATAGTCTCTTCACTTGAAGTTCCTGTGCTAAGGCGGAATAGGTCTAGATTTAATAGTGACTGTTCTTAAATTTTACACTCTTGCGAAGGTTTTTTGCTACCATTTAATTCCTGTTCTTTAATTTATTGCCGGTTGTAAACTAAACAATTCTCTCTCCTTTTTAAGGTAGAAGCATCATTTGATGATCTGTATCGATGTACTGAGATTCCAATTAAATCTCTTTTTTTAAGAGAATCATCCGAAAAAGAGAACAAAGCAAACAAACATTTCTTCGAAGTACACGATTATGGTGAAAAAAATAGAAATAAAAAGATTGTTTTCAAGAAAAACTGTCTCGATGATCACAATGCTTGGAAAAATGCTATACGCGATTTATTAAATGATCAATTAGAAAAAGAAAAAGCTTTAAGTAAGTGAATTAATTGATAAGTTTTGTATTATTAAAAGTATTTTATATTTTCGTGGAAAACATTCAAACAAATGAAAAAAAAACTTTGAATAAGACCATGATTTTTAAAAAAAGTTATGACCCACTGGTTTCGCTTAGCCTAAGAATCATCAGGGTACAACATTAATTAATTAATTTGTCCAGTAGTCCAATATTAGATATATTTCCTGTACACTCATAAAATGTATCATTTTTCTTTCAACTTTCTCAGTTGACGTTTTGTATCTATCAATTCAAATTATCTATCTCTTTCTCGCTGTTCCTTTGTTATAATTTAAATGTTATTCTATTGTTTTGTGTTTATTTTATAATTTCTTCCCCCTCTGTATGTATATATAACCGCACAATTTGTATTTTTTTGTATGGTTTAATTTTGTACTATGATGCCGGCTAAGCGAAACCGGTCGGTCATAAAAATTAAAATAATATTCGTGGTCTTATACAAAATATTTTTTTCATTTCAAGTCTTTTAGTTCGTTTTGGGAAAAAATAATATATTTACTGAATGAAGTAAGGATAATTGATAACTTTATCTTGATAAGGCACTGATACACGTGAACGTAAATAAGATAATTACATATCTATCCATATTTGAACGGCTATTAATAGAAAAAAAAACTGCTTTATATTTTAGTAGTGACAGCCTTAGTGGCAGAAACAGAGGTAAGTCATCTAGTTCTGAAGCCGAAAAGTCACGAGCTCAAATTTCAGCGTGATTTAAAAAAAAGTTTAATCCACTTAGGTTTTATCACAATACATGCAGATTATAAATATTTTATACATGTATTTTCGTGTTATTCATCGCCCTGTTGAGAGAACGCCATTCAAAATCGAAACATTGTCATAAATGGATTGATTTGTGTTTAGTGTCTGAATATACATGTACTCTACAACCATAATCTTGCTTTTATTATCAGTCACAAGAAAATATAAATACGAGTATACCCATAAAACTGAATTATTGTTTAAAAAATTATAAAAATATTAGTTCTATTGGTTTCCGGGTATTGGGAACTCTTGTGTTGTATCACATTGAAAATAAAAATAGTTTTACGTTAAAAGATGTATTATATTGCCACCCAATTTTTCCTGTTTTGAAAGTTATAAAAAGTTGCTAATGCAAGCCCTTTTTGAAAAGAATATCTTAACATACCCAATAGTTTCATGGTGCCTTATTATGGAGCTAATCCATCTTGAAAAGAATTGGATGGACATGTTATTTCAATCGCTTTTATTCAACAGAAGACAATCATTTCAAAATGTCACCAGAGGAAAAACAACAAAATATTACTTTAAGAAGCGGAGAAATTGTGAGTTCAAGATTTTTAAGTCCCCTTGAACATATGACCACAGATGAACAACCCGAAAATGATTCTTCTATCAGGTATACTATTTGGAAATTTGTGCACTTATTTCTTAACTATTTTACAATCTCCTCCGCTTCCGTCTGGCTGATTCATTAGATAACAAATATTGTGACAACAGGTTATGAAGGTGAGGTTGTGACAAATAACATCATTATGGAAAACGTATTTATTGATATACAAACAAAATAAAGTAGAAAAACACACCGACAAAAGAAAAAAGATTAAGGTGCAACCCGGATGTGAAACTGTCCGTTGCCGGGCGGACATCTTTACATATTTATCCGTGAAATTGTTTGTGAAGGTTCGAACTCGAACTAAATTATTCGCGAGTATATGGATTCAAGAAAATATAAAGGTTATTTTAACCCCTTTACTGTCAGATTATAGTAATGTTGTAGCTAAAAAGCTTCCACCATCTGATTCGTCGGGGTAAGCTAAAGTCGATTAAAATATCAATTAAATTAACCTGTTTATTCTATATTATATTATATAACGTCTGTCTACGTCTCTACGTCTGTTTCGACACAGGAATATCCTAGTGAGACAGACATGGACTAATATTTTAACAAGAATAAATAAATAAATAAATAAAAAATAACATATTCTTCTTAAGAGTTGGAGGGTTCAGAAAAATCATTACAACACATATATATATATATATATATATATATATATATATATATATATATATATATATATATATATATATATATATATATATATATATATATATTTTTTTTTTAAATAAAATATGTAAAGCCATACGCTCCATTCTGATGATAATAATCGAAAAATATTTATATAATTAAAACAACGATTTATAAAACACAAAACAGAAAAAGATTTTAGATCAAAAATATGCCGGTGGTACCAGTATATGTTTTATGATACGAAAGATGATAGACCGAAGAAAGATATCTGTATCCATAAAATATACACATAAAAAATCTTTCTACTCCCAACAATTGATAACAATTTCTAATATTTGAATGTCCTGATTTCACAGAATTAAGCAATGTCTAAACGACCTGTTGTGTATCGAAAAAGAATATACCAAGGATCTGGGATTATTATTGGAGTATATTTCAAATAACGAAGATCCCTGGTTTATATCAGAGCGATTCCTAAAAAAATCCAAAAAACTATTTATGTGTCACTCAATGGCGATGCTTCCAGCTATAGAGAAGTCATTACAAAATGAAAATTGGAGCTTGTCTGCTTCAGGAGATGTTTTCATAGAAAATGTAAGTTATTTTGTTTTCATATTTTTTAAGTATGTCTAAGAGTAGAAACAGTAGACAACAAAATTCCGAGCCTCACGGCAATTTTATAGTAGAGGATAAGCGCCGCAGGCAAAAGAGTTCGATCTAATAATGTCTTCTAGTAAAAAATATAATTGAGCAGATTTTATCACAGAACACACACATTATATATTTATTTATTTATTTATTTTATATTTGCAAAAACAGTTTTACACCAAAACATTGCAAAAAAACACAAAAAATGGTAATTATAATTACACAAAAGATTAAAGTAAAAAGAAGTTTAAAAACAAAAAAAATAGTTTTCAAGAAGTACATAATATAGTTAGAACTTAATAGCTAGTTCTTGCTTAAACTTGTTGTAGCTCGTGTGAAAAATATCCAAATTTCCTGCGAGGCAGTTGATTAACCTAGTTAGTCTTCCCAGGGGCATCACCATTGGTAAGTTAGTTCTGCACCTGGGAAGAAACAGAAGCCTGTGTTGGCGGCCACGCGTGAAATTATCAGGGACATAAAATCCAATTTCTGCCAGGATGTCAGGTATTAATAATACACCGTTCAGGAGTTTATGAGCAAAAAGCAGTAATGCTATATCCCTCCTCGAGCTAAGGCTGCAGATACCCAGCATTCCCGAGATAAACGCTGTTGGAAACAGCCATGGGTAAAAACCAAACTCTCTCATGTAGAGAAACCGTAAAAATTTCTTTTGAATTTTCTCGACCATTAGTACATAGGCGGTGTCCTCTGGCCCCCATACCTGAGATCCACTCTCGAGAATGCTACGCACTAAGCTAAAGTAAAGCAGCCTTATAACTGCAAGATTTGTCAACTCCCTTGAATTGTGAAGGACAAAACCCAACATTTTTGTGGCTGATTTGCAGATCTTTTCGATGTGATTATGAAACGTTAAACGAGCGTCAAATACTGTTCCCAAGTCCTTACAAGTAGCCGTATGCTTCAGAGACGTATCTTTCATTTTGTAATTGAAATATACGGTCTTGTGTGACCTCGTGAAGCACATGACGGAACATTTTCTGAAGTTAAAACTGAGTTTATTAGCAATACTCCAGTCAATAATTGTATTAATATCTTCCTGAAGATGCCTACAGTCTTCCAATGACCTTATTCGAATAAATAATTTTATGTCATCAGCAAAAAGTAAAAAACGAGCGTATTTAATATTATTTCTAATGTTATTTATAAAGATTAAAAATAATAAGGGTCCCAAATTGGATCCTTGTGGCACACCAGAGTTTGTAGGATACGCGTCGGAGTTGTATGAACCATAAGATACGAATTGTTCTCTTCCGTTCAAATAGCCACAAAAAGTTTCATTAAATTTACAGATAATCCAATTTCCTCAAGTCTACTTAGGAGAACTAGGTGATCAACCTTATCGAAAGCTTTCGCAAAATCGTGGTATGATGTGTCAACTTGCTCGTTATTATCTAGTGCTCTAGATACGTAATCTGTAAATATCATCAAATTTGTAGTGGTTGATCGGCCACGTCTAAATCCGTGTTGCTGTTCGATCAAAAACGGTTCGACTTTGGCGTATAAATATTTATGCAAAAATTATTTCAGTAATTTTGCAGGTGCGGAAAAGTATTGCTACAGGCCTGTAGTTATTAGCGTGACACTTGTCGCCATCTTTGTGTAAAGGTGTAACTTTTGACAGCTTCCATAGTTTGGGAAAAGTTCCATTTTTAATCGTGGTATTATATATATGCAACAGTGGTTTGGACAATGGTTCGGAACATCCCTTGATAACAAAGGGTGGAATTAAGTCAGGACCAAACGATGTTTTTGGTTTCAGTGTTTTAACTGCTAAACAGAAATCCGCGGTATCGATGTTATCAATCGAAATGTTTTGCGCAAATGTTGATCTAGCCAGCCCTGGTACGTAAGATTCAAAATCGACCTTTTCCTGATTATATACAGATTTAAAGTACTTTGCGAAAGCTTCCGGTATGTCGGCTCCTTCGTATGTGCAATCATTGAAGTTAATGTGATTTAAAAACCTCCGTTACATTTTTTGTCGGAAATATATTTCCAGAAGGATTTAGGATCGTGTTTGACATTGTTTTCTACGTTCAAGATATAGTTATTATGTGCAATTGAAATGTTACGTTTAATTTTTGTACGATAAAATTTGAACAATTCGTGTTCACTTTCCAAAGCTGATCGTTTCCACCGCCGATGATGTATGAATTTCATCTTTATGTCCTTGATAATATCACGTGTAAACCATCTAGGATAGTTTTCGTTTCGCGGCCCTTTTTTCCTTGGAAAACATTGATCAAAGTACGCGTATAAAGTGTCGTATAAGTATTGAACTGCCTCGTCAACATCGGAAAACTCCAAGATAGCCTGCCAATTGTGGTCACGCAGTTGGCTGTATAGCTTCTTAAAGTCTCCTTTGCCGAAATTCCAACCGCGGAAATTGTTTTCAGAATGGAGATGAAGATTTTTCAACGGCCTAACAAGTTTAAGGCTGATTTCTGACAATAGTGTTGGATGATAATTATCTTCGGGAACCAGACAGAAATCTGATTTTTCTACAATCATATTAAAGTTACTTAAAACTAGATCTAAAGTACGATTACAAGAATTTAGCACTGTATTCAGTTGTTTCAGTTGAAATAGTTCCATAACATATAAGAGTTCAGTGTTCACTGCACGAGAATTTTGCGATGAATGAATATTGAAATCACCAATCACTAAAATTTTCTTGTCAGCAAAAAAAAGCTTAAGTTACTAATAAACATTTCAAAAAATATCGTATAAACATTTGTTTTAGAATTAGGTGGGATGTAAACAGCACAGATAAATACACATATGTCACGAACAATAACTTTAACCCATAGATTGTCATCTCCCGTTTCCAAATGGGGAAGTCTCTCTGCTCGCATGTCTTGTTCATTTAGCAACGCCAACAGTAGACCGCCGCCTCGGGTTTGAGCAGTGCTTCTGTCTTTTTCGGAGAAAACGATATATCTACTGTCGATAATCTGCGCGTTGAATATAGACTCGTTTAGCCAAGTCTCAGTAATTACGATGACATTGTGGTTTTGATTAAGAAAAAGTTTTCCGAAAATAATGTCATCTTAGATCTGAGTCCTCGCACGTTTGGTACAAAAGTAGTCATTGTGTATTTTGGGGCTTTTGACGACTTTCTTGGTCCAAAGAAGTTCTTTTTTTGTAAAAACGGTAATGACGTACACCCACTCCTCGGGGCCAGAGTTCCTCTTTGAGAAGTACGTCGATCTTCTCTTCATTGACCCCTATTTTGAAGGTGGAGTATTCTTTCGAAAACGCCATGAACTTCTCGGCACTGCAGCTCAGAGAAGTATTGGCGTTAACGTGGGCAATCACATCCTCCGTTGTCGTGCTAGGGTCTAACCGAGAAACAATTACGTATTTTTTGCTTAGGAATTACCTTTATCGCACTCGTGTCGTTGGTCCCGATAACGAGTACCTTGTTTTTCGTCCGTAGAGCTGCGCTGTAGGATTTGTTGGCGGGCTGCTCCTGTGTGAGTGCAGGGCCGGCTCCAGCGGGTGTCGGCTTCGGTAGCGGAGTGCGGGCGGGGCGGGCGGGGCGCGCGGGGGCCAGTGCGGGAACAGCGCTGCTCGTACTGGCCAGTGCCGGCTCTAGTAGAATCGGAATCGGCTCGGGAGTGTGTGTGCTCGTAGGTGTAGTTGTAAGTACCTGGGTCGACGTTTGTTGAGCTCTGCGGACTTTGGACCTGGTTTGGACAGCTCCGTCGCGGTCTCCCGTAGTATTGTTAAACTCGCGAAGTTTGTCCGCAAGTGACAACAGAATTTTGTTTTGTTCAGACAATTCTTTACGCAATTCGTCAATGATGTTTGACTGCACTTCGTTCCTCCTTTGAAGTGAAGCTACACTTGTTGAAATTTCGTTTAAAAATGAACGCGACATTATGAATTTATCGACAAAATGAATATAATAGCGGAGCTCGTTAAAAATGCGTGTGCTAGGGGCTTAGACCCATTAGTTATTTATTTTAATGTTTTCGTTTCAGGACACCACTTTTAAGCTGTATAATGAATATTCGCCCAAAACTGAAACCAGTCAGGAAATTGTTAACAATCACAAACATGTTTGTCGGGTAAGTGATATTTCTAACGGGTAAATCGGGAGGGATATTATGATGAAAAAACCCTATGATATCCCGAACGGTTGTATTATAAGATGCATATGTCGCTAGATGACACTTACCTTGGCTCTATCAGTCTTTAATGGCATACTGTAAGACTAAAGGTCAAATAAAATACAACTAAATCTTTCTTATCGTAGGTGGTTGCAACTAAATTGGGAAGCAGTCATCATCTGTATTCTTTCTGCGCTAACCCGTTTGACATAATTGTGTCGTATTATTGCGCTATTTGTGAACTTCTCGAAATAGCTGAAGATTACAATATTGAATCGGAAACGATCGATAAATATAAAGCTGCGAAGGAATCTACCAAAAAATTACTTCACAACTTAAAAGAAAAAATGCACGTGGAACGTATAAAAAGCTGCCAAGTAAGTGCTTTGCCTGCCAAAGGCAAAATTGTTCCTTAGAAGTTGGCTTCAACAATGGAGAAGTTCATATTGTTTATTTAAATTATGATGCGAATGAACGCTCAACATCAGAAGTTTATTTTGTATTAATCAAATCTATCTTGTTTTTTGTATTCCATAAGATATTTTTCACTACCTCCAACATCATTTAACACGAGATATTTTTTATTTTTTATTTCATTGAGTTGCAAAGTATAATTTTTGCTTAACAATTAATTTTAATCGAACTATGTGTGAACATAGATTACGTTTTCAAATTACTTTCTAAAGCGATAAAAATGTTTAAACGCTAAGATAAAGGAGAATTCAAAAGTTGGATTATTTTATAATAGTATTCGTCTTTCTGGTTTCCACCCGAGCACTCTTAATGGACTATTGAGCTTTAACAATTTTTTTCCTTGAACAAAAAAGTATTTAAAAATCGATTAATATTTTCAGGTGGACATTATCAATCAAGGGGAACTAGCAGCGAGCGATATCTTTGATGTGTCTCTCGGCAACAATGCTCCACAGCAGATGCGCTGCTTCTTATTTGAAAAGATGCTCATTCTTACGGTCATCCATTTAGAGGTACAATTGAAAACTTAATTATTTATCAGAAGCCTGTATTCTTTAAAATTAAATCGTAAAGCCATTTCCCATTAAAACGTAACTGGCTTATTTGTGTGTTTCAATTTGTTAGAAAAAAAATGTAAATGATTTTCAAAATCATCAAAATTATTTTTTTCGGCTTGGAAATTTTATGGCCTAGATTTATTCTAGATTATTTAATTAAACACTGCGAGTAGAACAAATCTTGGCCTGTAATGTTTTTGATTAGTCTTTTGATAAGTGTAAAAAAAAATACAGAATCTGTTCTGTAAAAACGTGCTGTGTCGATTTTCCTACTTTTATTGAAAAAATGCATAATTTTAAAAATTGAGTTTCTAAAAGCATTATCGGAAAAAAGTTGTAAATTTAGACTTTATAACTTTAGAAAAAATGATAATACTTGCTTTTGACAGTGATTTTTTAATCGGCACACTTGGGCGGCGTATAAAACTCGGATAAAGTTACAAAAATATCCAATATCGTCCCCACTTCCTGCGAATTTTAATGCTTTAAACACCCGCCAGGGGGGCTTTAATCTGCAAAAAAAAATCAAAAACCACTTCGATTGGAAATTCATAAATACCGTTGATGATAAAAATATATATTAAAGAAATACACATGAAAGCAAGTAAAATAAAACGTTGACCAGAATTTTATATCCATGGTATAGTAGGATTAAAATCTCAACATGTTTTTATGCTGACCCAATCAGAGGTTGTTGTAGGGCTGAAGATAGTGGGGAAGGAAATAAGAAGGTTGGGATGTACATGGCTATTCAAATCTGGTCACTAAATACAGCTATTTCCATCTCAAGGAACTTTTTCATTCTAAATAGTATCTTTCATCAAGACAATATATACATAGAGTATTTACCACTCTAAAACGTGCTTATAATTATCATTAAATACTATGCGAAATAACACATATTAATTAAATAAATAAAATATTTACGCACGCCAGGCCTTGAACCCATGACCTCCGGATTCGTAGACAAGGATTTTAACTGCTCAGCCACGGAGCTCATTTTACTTTGAGATTTTTTTTTTAAATCAAGGGAAATTGATCGAATAACTTTATCAATTTTTCCACTCAATAGAGATTATCTTCTAAAAAAGCATATATTTTTGTAGTACTATCAAAATTTTAAGTTTTCAAAGAATGTATGCAAGAGTTCCGAACAAATTCGGAAATCTATATATTCTAATAAGTGCTGTAAGTGTGTGATATCTATTGATTTCCTTTTAGGAATTGCCTGTGGCTTGTAAAATATCTTACCTTTAAATAACCTTCCTAATTCTGTTGAATTTATATATTTTTATTATTATTTAAGGCTGTAAAGACGTTCAATGTTACAGGAAAAGGATGGTAATTATTTCCACTACCACGAGGCAATACCTATGAACTATTTGCGGCACTCTCTTCCCGAAGAAACGTGGGCCACTTCTTTCAGAGTTTGGCATGAAAACAAACAATTCAAGCAATACAATTTCATTGCAAATGATACGGAAACTATCGAAAAATGGATTGATATTATCATCGCCACAGTGAATACGACGAAGGATTCAAAAGGTTAAATTTTAGATATTGTTCTCTCTTTTTTTTCACAAATATAATAATGTAATTTGTTTTCAATTCGTGCATAAAAATCTTTTTTTTACATTAAGAATTTTGGTAAATATGTGTCAAGTATGAGGTAAATATATTAAGCTAAATGGTCATTGTTCCCAATCATACATAGTAACTCTTGAGCCGAAATTTTGCCTAGCCATGCTCACGTGCACCCTTACGCTTTTCCTAACACAGCTCTACTGAAGTTGATTCGATTCGGATACCTATGTTAAGAAATTAAAACAGCTGCATTAAACTTTGCTAACCTACGTACTAGTTTTAAAAAGGTTCAACAGAGTGAAATCTCACTTGCGTAATTCTAAATTTGACTTCGTAGATATTTATTGAAATATTGAAAGTGGGTTTTATACGCTGTTAAAGGCGTATTGGTCAGTTGAAATACCCATGCAATAATATCAATATATACGCAGAAAAATAGTGTCAAAATTCTGAATGCTTCTAGGAATATTTGCTTTTAAACATCATAATGCATTATTTACGACCATATTCAATTTTAAGGTCAACATTTACTAACATCACACTAACAATATACTAGCAGATGTTTGCTTTAAAGTGTGACATTTGTGTTAATATAATATTTCAATATTTTGAACCGACAATTTATTTTGATATTAACTATTGAAATAATGTTAATAATCTACGTAAATATGAAACAGAAAAAACCAGAAACTAAAAAGAATAACTCGAATTCGGAACCTCTACTCTATCCGGGAGTAATGTCTCTGCCAATTGAGCTACCGAGACTTTATTAGAAACCGGCATTTTAGTCGATCTCATATCTCATACTTCATTGAAAATTATAAATAGTGTTTTTCAATTTCTTCCGATATATGCTGTATACAAAGCTATACCTGAGCACACATTGTATATCTAGATGGTGCCTTAGCTAAACCATTTAATTTATATTTATAAACAGCCGTCTATTGTCTATGGATTATTGAGATAAGTGAGCAGAGTAATGTTATATACTCGTAATAGTGAATTTTCCTGAGCTAAATAAAGTGGGGAATAGGGAAAGAATATCGTCGTCAACGAGAAAGTACTTTAGAAAATACTTCATGTAGTCAATTTTACAAAAAAGAGTTAAATATGACAATACATTTTTGCATCTAAAACTTTAAAGCGTATTTTTGATGTCTCAAAAAACAATCTGTAACTCTCGAAAATCAGTTTTTAATTTCCTCCTGAAAACTGACGTTTTTGACACATGGGAGGTATTTTCGCGTTGACGACGATATGTTACTAAACTTGTCTTTCACTTAACTGAGTGGTAACAGGGCATCGGTTTAAAAAAAAGGCAGGAATAACGGCCGTAAAAGTATAATATTGCCAGATTGACATTAGACAAGGAAACGGCAGATACAGCGAAGGAAGAACGTTCAATTCCAGATGGCCGCCCTCTTTGCTCGCTCGTACTTTTGATTTTAGAACCACTGTTTACTTCTGAATATTTTATTATAGATTATTTATTTCCTATAAACATTGTTCACTGTAATATAATATTATACAAATCTCCGATTTGAAACGGAAAGTTGCCTACTGGAGGAAAAATATAATGAATATCATCATCTCACCAACTAACTCATTACTGTTTTTTAGATATCGAGGAAAATACTTTGACCAAAGACACGCCAAAAAAATTTTTGTTTTTAAAAAAACTTCGTCACCCGTCACCTGATAGTAAAATCAAAGACAACCCCGTCGAAAATTCAGAAGAAAACGAATCTTTCAGTATTCCGAAGTAAGCCAAACATCTTTTAGGATGAATGTAAATTAGTAATGTAACACAAAATATAATATTATATTTCGTGATGTTATAAATATTTTGATAACTCCTTTTTAGTAAAATATTAAGAGCAACAGGAAATTATTAAAAAATTGTAAAAACAGTTTTATATTGCAATACAGAATATTGGTATGAAAATTATTTGTAATAAAAATGCAACTGTACCCGTAATTGTTTTCTAATGATGGTATATAATTTACTTTATAATGTTAGATGGCATTCTTGAAATTTTCTGTATATTTTTTAATAATTCTCAAATAAGTATCAAATACATTTGTATTAAATTTCAATTTAACCATAATGGTTTTCATATAGCCAAATTAGAGACAACTTTAATAAATTAATTAAATAATATTATTCTATGAAAACATTGCCACGTTTATTTTTTTTTATGTCACTTATATAAACATTTACATTTATAGGGGTCCAATAATAAGGGCCAAATACATGGATATTGTAGATAATCTGATCGAAAATGAAGAGAAATATGTAATGAATTTGAAGACTTGGGTTCAGGGACCTCAAACGTGGCGATTCCAAGAGAAAATTTTCATGAACACGAAGTATATTTACAACTTTCATTCTAACGTTCTGCTCCCAGCCCTTAAGAATGCTAAGTACGATTTCGCAGCTTTAGGAGACGTGTTTGTTGAATATGTAAGTAAACAACAAAACTTATATTCTAGTTCTACCATAACTCTTCCCAATTATTTGTGTTTGATCCACTAGAACTCGCGAAAGAAACACTTTAGATGTTTTTTTTAATATCAACTCATAATTCAAAATGTCATTTCTATCTTGCGGTCCTCTAAAGTTTCCGTCGAAAACTACAAATAAAACCTTTTTTTTATTTCCTAGCTTTCGCAAGAATTGTTAAAAAATCTTTGCCTACATATCTACTAGTTTTATCAAGAATATTGTGCTCAAAGGCAATGTGATAAAAAAAATCGTACCGTACCCGAAAAATATAAAATGATTTTAAAAATGAACCAACAGAATGGCTCAAGATGATTTAAATGAGAAATTCAGTCAATTTTTTAAATTAACCAACTAAAATTCCAGTTTTTAAACAGGAAAGTGATGACAGTGGCGTTTTGATTTTCGATCATCAAATCATTTTTTAAAATCGATTTTTTAATTTTACGAAAATATTATTAATTAATTCATTTATATAAAAAACTACGCTACAAAAAAACATGAATCCAGAATGGATGTTTGTTTTTATCATATGAACATAATTTTTGAAGTCAAACTATTATTTACCAGAGTCCCTTATTGAATCGCTCTAATTTTTCAACCGCCATAACACCAAAAATATACAACAACCTTACACATACAATAATAAAAATAAATTAATAAATATTTAAACACTTCCTGGTATCTGAGAACAATTGAACATAAAACATCGTCTATGGTCAAATGTTGAAGGGAACGATATAACTAGGAACAAAATTCGAAATGATTTTTTCTTTGTTTTCGTATGGTAGGAGAGAGTTGGTGGAAATCGTCGTGGGATGCTAAGGTTGTTCAGCCAACCAACAGCGCGGGAGTCTCTTGATTTAGAGCAGATGTGTTTCCAGGAAATAGATGAAGGGTATATTTTTCTATAGTGTTGTGGGTCCACAAAACTGCTCTTGTTTTTTTACATCCGAGGTCAGTCACTGAAATTTCCACGACCCTTCAGGATAGTGTCGCGACTGAAGCAAACTTTCACCTTCAATCCAAAGATGGTTTGGATCCGATAGATTGACAATTTAACTATTGAAACGAGGTTTGTCTAGGTAGGCACCTGTACCTGTGCCTTGTAAACTTTTGGTCCATGATGTGCATCTATTTAATTAGCAAGTATTAAAACGTGCACTTTTACTGTAGTATTCAATTTCACTTTCAGGAACCAAGTTTCATGCTGTACAATAAAAAAATATGCATAAGAAACACAAGAAATGAAATCGAGTACTTTGTGGTAGTTAACCAACACAAACACTTCTGTAAGGTAATATAATTCTGAAAATACCGTTTACGGAAAATACGTCGCAAGAAAATTATTATGTTTACAAAATTACTTGAAGTTGTGAAATTATTTTTAATGATGCACAATTTTTTTAGGACATCGTTAAGGAAGACAATCTGCTATATATATATTTCTTAGATCCATGGCGTAGCATTGCATTATATATCAACGTAATTGAAAATCTTATTCAGTTAGCAGTGAAAGAATCTGGTTTAATATTAGAAAAGTTAACCTCCGCCAAGGATATTTTAGAAGACATAATAAGAAAACTTGAAGATAAATCTCCTCTGGAACAGATCAGGAACTCTAAGGTAACCTAAATAAGAGAATGATCAATTAATTTTGGTTAAGATGTCAAATACTTACATCGATAAATTATGAAAGAATTGTGTTTATATTTCCTAAAACATTGCTACTCAAACTTTTTTGGTGTGTGGACAAGTTTATATATTTTAGCATAACCGAGAGACTGGTTACGTTTTTTTAAATGAGTATAATATATTTAGATAGTATGTTCGATTATATTTCGTTAAAATAATACAAAATTTAAATACTTAGTTGTACATAGCCAGTGGTGTAATTCAATTTTCCCCGGATTTACATTATGTTAAAACTAAAGTGACGTAAGAGATTGTTCGGTATTAGAGACTTGGAGGCAGGTGCTCCGCAGCCGCGTGGTCAATCCATGATTTTCTGTGGCTAAGTACGTACGCACCGCTGTTTACGATCATTCGCTACATTTTCTTGTGGAAAATTTATGGAAATAATGTGGAATAAAGTTGTGGACAAAATCGCATTAAAATCGCTTAAAATCGTATTTTATGTGGGTCTGGCCAGACTCATAACTTTGCATGAAAACAATACAGAATCATTAATTATTTTCAAATTTATTTTGGAGAACTTCGTTTAAATTCTTAAGTTTTTTTTGTTTCTTACATTTTTTTTTTTCAAATTTAAACGTTTTTAAAAGTTTTATCTTGAATTTATATAAATAGTTCGTTTATAATAGTTATTTTCCACAATATTGACTAATTATATTTTTTCATAAATATTGACTAATTATATTTTTAACCTATTAAAGATTATTTAGTACGCCATGTGCATGTACATCTTATTCTTTTGGTTTTGCTTACATTACGTGAATGCGTAAACTTGCAGGTGGACTTAATGGCTCAGGGTCGTTTGCGAACACAAGACAACTTTAATGTTACTGATGGCAGCGGCCGAACTTTTGAGATGTCGTGCTTTTTATTTGAGAAAATGTTAATCTTTACCGTGATCTCCATTGAGGTAAGTTACTTTAAGCCTGGTTTACTTTTGTAGTAGTTCAAATTCTAATGCAATATTGAATACAAATGAAAAATTCTAATTGGTTGATAAACATTTTCCAGAATTCTGAAAAAGTGGTTGACTACCACGACTCTATTAGCTTTGGCAGTCTGGGTAAAACCGATCCCCAAATTAGCTCACCAGACACTTTCCAAGTATATTACAAAAAGTTTGATAATCCAAAGCGATACACACTCATCGGTGATGTGACCACTATCCAGGAGTGGGTGAATATCATCGAGAAAATCTTGGAAGCACATTTTACAATGGAAAAGGGTAATACTATAAACAAACATTCACCATATTAGATTTTTTTTGTTTTAACTTTTTGAATCTTACATTTTTTTACATTACCTACTTCACTAGGTGATTAGAATCTGTTCTGAGATATATTTGATATTTAACAATCAACAATTATTCATTGTATTAAATTGTCTAATGTTTTATTTTTCAGTCAAACAAGCAACTCTACAAAACGCCACTAGAACGAAACGAATAAAATAAAACCATAAGAATAATTTCTGTACCACGCTTCAGGTCATCATTTAAGTCAGGCCATCTAAAAGGATTGGATTTTAGCAGTGTTCATATTAAAAATATGCCTCCTGTCTAGATACGAAATCAATCTTAGAAGGTTGAAGGTGTACACTGACTATGGACAATCGAAGCTATTCTACACCATGTTTTTTGTTGGCTGACGAAAGTGGATAAATTGTTTTTAAAACGATTTTTTTTTTACAATTTCTCCGGTTCAAAATGATTTGAAAATGCGAGATCCGACCTTCGACTTCTAAGGCTCCTATAGAAAACAAAATTCAATTTTTGAGCAAATAAATTAAGCCGTTTAACGCTACATACCCTTCCAATACGGTATTCATTCGCGTTTACAATCATAGTGAAAATACCCACAAATCACACTCATCACCTACATAATTATAAGGATATAGATTATAAAACTCGGCACATAATGTGCAAATAAAATACTTACCATGACGCATTAGAATATGACTGTATCATAATATTTTATTCGGTAACATTTAACTCACCGGATTGATAGAAAAACGTTTAGATGTTATCGATTGTAACTGCCTACACACCACGTCCTACATTTACTGGGCATATATAAACACATTTGTAAATAAGAACTCCCTTTTTTAAACTGTTTTACGTGCATAGTACTTAAGTTAACTCTTACCACAATGAGCTGTCGTCGGGGCAATTGTTTTCATTTTTTAAATTAATAAAATGTTCATCCTCCGCTTAGTGGGAGACATCATATATGACGCAGACAATACGGTAGTGATAATAAAAGGAAAATCCTGGCAGGAAACAATGGTGATAATTTGATAACAATTATCAATATGACTTTCCCATTATCCTTTAATTTTTGTTTTGCACAATATTATAATTAAAATTCACTCATCCAGTACGATAAGAACCGTATATTTTTATCTTGGACAAACTCTTCTGCAATATGGTATAGTGGGTTAGGGAGCCTTTCAAACAAACCGCTCACCTCTAGAAAAAGCACAGATATGAATTATCAAGGTGTATCTACGAAAACCATCGATATTTCTTGCCATACAACTAGTCAACACATGTTGGGTTGTTAGTTTAATTAATGTTTTCTTAAACAATGAATTATTACTTTATATGAAAAATTCTTACTATGTTTGATACCTCCACCAGTAAATACTTTTTTTTAAATTTTCGATGCTGGTTTACATCGCTACATATAATAATACAATATAACAATTACTGTTCTAATTATAATTATTTGTTTATGCCCGTTAAAGGCTTTGTACATAAATGTTTATTTTTTCTTAAAATAATAAACTCATCAATAGTGTAAATAATATTGTTAAAGAAGAGAAAAAATGGCATTGAAAAATAGGAACATCTAGAGTTAAATAGTTTCTATAATTAATTTAGCTCTACTAGATGATAAAAACTGTACTAAGGTATACTTACAAACAATAATATTAATTACTTTTAAATATTAC
The DNA here is from genome assembly GCA_022651775.1 of Drusus annulatus. Classification (NCBI taxonomy): domain Eukaryota; kingdom Metazoa; phylum Arthropoda; class Insecta; order Trichoptera; family Limnephilidae; genus Drusus; species Drusus annulatus. Next base: position 41,645 of record JAGWCC010000606.1, on the reverse strand, counting down.
AATTTTATGAATAATAATATCCGCTCCATATGCTTATTAGCATTAATTTTCTAGTAAAAGACACTTATTTCTATTTTTCTACTGCACCTATATCATGTATAACATAATTTAGATTATTATTTAGTGTAATATTATATCCATACCTTCTTAAAAGTGTAATGGCGCTACTCCAACACGAGAATTGATAAACTTTTTGTAACCAGCTTTAAGAATAGCCTGTATTTTTTTAACTGATGTATATACATATTTAAATTTAAAAAAAATACTTATCATAACTCTTGTCATGTATCAATTGCTTAATAAATTTTCTGTAACCAACAAAATAATAGTATTACTTCAGTTTTAAAATAAAATGCTGATTTATTAGTTATCACAGTCTTCTTTTACCTGCAATGTTCTAACATCACAACTAAACCTTGTCTTTGTTTGCTTGGAAGAAAATAGCTGATGTGCCTATTTTTTTATTAAAAACGATGGTTAGTGAAAAAAAATTTCTTTGCTTTACATGTAATTTTTTACCTAAGCCGCAACTTAGGAAAGATTGAAAACATCTCAGAGCATAAATATACCAGGAGGAATACTAGTGTAGTCAGGATTGTTGATTTTTCCTGACTCGGACGTGGCTAGGGCTAGGGTATTTAAATATCCATTCATAGCACATGCCGATATAATTTTTCGTTTATTTGCTTAACCACTTTTTCACAGTATTGTCACTAACAAAAATATAGGATATAAATTAAAAAAACCGTTGAGTTATGTCCTATTATGTCGCATAACAAACGAAGTGGGCGGAGTCACCGGAGAAGCGGGAGACGGAAAACATGCTTACATACCGAAAAGTGGTGCGATATTATGTGACAACTTATCTTATCTCTTTCTCTCTCACGGTTTACGACGTAAAAAACCGGAGAAAGTGATTTATCGTTAATTTGTTTAGGTTTGGTAAGAATATTTAGCTCTTTCTCCATATTTATTCTTGCTCTGAGGGAACAATAGTCGTAAGTGTACAAGAATTCCAAAAGATTTTCATAATTATTTTTTACTGAACAAAAATGTTTAACCATTTTTTTTAACCTATTTGAATTTTGAATAGTCTCTCTATGTGGCATTCTCGAAACTTACTCCTTAACTAACGTAAGTCGACGTATCAGTCGACGTATATCAATATCCAAAGTTTGTAAATAGAATTCCATAGAAATGTTTTTCAACATTTATATTTTTCCTTATCGTTTGAAATTCACTATCTTATATTCATGATTTAGATACGAGAGCCGATTTGAACCCGTAAAAATATTATTATCTCTTACCGCAAAAATATCCGCGTGATATTCCACTTAGTGTTGAAAGTGAGCTCAGCCGATCGCTCAAAATATTTTAAGCATCATATATGGGGAATCGTTTGTGTGCATTTCCGGGAAAATAAAGTTAGAAATTGCTGTTTTATCAAACTGTGCTGTTTACATAGGAGGGAAATTAATTAAACGATAAAATATTTAACAATGGCAAGTTGCTCAAAAGCTGGAGATGCGTCCCACAAAGTGGATAAATCTCCAACGAATAGAAATATAGAGGAAGCCAAAGAAAACATAATTGACTTTATGAGCGGTGATGGTGATTCTAAAGCAGCGATTCGTGACTTTATGGCTTCAACAACCACACTCTGGACTTCAAACAGTGACGAAGAAGAATATTCATCAAATGACGATAGTGTTAAATTTTCAGAAGACGATAGTGTTGAATTTTCAGCGGAGATAAGCCAATTGGAAATGTATAAAGAGTAAGTTTATGTATTATTCTTAAATTAGATAACATCGTATGTATGTGTGCTTTACTGTAAAAGATTAAATACATATGTAGATATGTTTATCGCGAAATTATTTTTTAAGTAACATTTTATATATTTAGGAATATCCGATAACAAAATTAAAATATTATTTTACACAAAATTAATTTTCATGTTTATTTTTTATTTACTGAGAATATTGTCTATTACAGGAATTTCTGTTTCGTTTTTTTTTGTGTATTGAATGACATAATGAGAGATTTATGTTTCTTGATTTTTTTTTATTGTAATCAATAATTAGTTTTGTTTATCGTCGTTGGAAAGGCAAAGGGGCTTAAGCAACACAAAGACAAAGTTAAGTGTGCAGTTTTGATCAGTTTTTTTTCTGCATCGAAGGTTTTGCTGTCGTTTGATTTTGAAGACTTTTGTGGCCCTTAAACCATCTGAAGTATATTTACCGTTTTGCAGAAGGCTTCACTAAAGCGACACAAGTTTGGGACTATTTTTGCTTTTTGTCTCTTAAGGTTTTTGTCACTGAAAGCATTGAGTTACCAGAGTCAACTTTTTTTCAAAATCCAACGAGGTACTGAAGACTTATGAATTTTATTTTAAGAAAAATCAATTTCAGTGCTTCGGTGTAAGCTTCCTACAATGGCGCTTCAGACCTTTTGCCTTTCCGGAGCCATATATATTTCGTCCCGTGTCCGTGTATCTCGTAATTGTAATTTATTTTTCCACTGAATTCTTGAGACAGCATCATTATAATAATTTTATGTATAAAAATATAAACATTCAAACTATAGTTTGCTTCCTTAGAGTATACTAGAGGTAGCCCAAGCCAAGGCAGTGAAGTCAGTTTTGGACTTGTTTTTGATGATTTTAACATGACTCGGCGCATCTGGGCGTGGCTAAGACTAAAGCTACGGTATTTATACATCCATTCATATCACATATCGACATAATGTTTTTGTGGATTCGTATAGCCACTTTTTCACAGTATTTTTATCAACAAAAAAATAGCATCTAACCTTAAAAACCGTTTAGTTGTGTCAAGTTTAGTGGCATAATAAAAAATGTGGGCGGAGTCCCGCCGTTAACCAGCGAAGATAGCCAGCTTAAGATCATTGCGACAGTATATAGAAGCGGTCCAAGAAATTTGTTGTCTCTTTCTCTCTCATGGTGTACGATGTAAAAACTCGGAAAAAGTGATTTATTACAATTTCGAATGGGTTAGGTAAAACAAATTAGCTATCCCTCCATTTATTGTTACTTCAAGTTTGCTTCCCTGTCATAAAATTTAGCACGTTTGAAATATCTCTAATCCGTGTGTATATATCTCGTTTGATTATTTCTCTCGTGGCTTTGTTTTGCAGTATTTATATTTTCTCTTCAATACAAAGAAAAATAATGCTTCAACACTTGCGGTATTACATAATATTTGTTTTTGTTAAATTTGTTTCTAATTCAGAGCACGATAAGGACATATAATTTTTCAGGATAACATTTTATGTTCCTAGTAAAACTTACTTGTTTTCCTTACCGTTATATGTGTACTTGTCCCCATCTATATCACTTTTTTCCTTTTATATTCTCTCTCTCTCTAATGTGTAATAATCAATATAAAACAAATTTTACAAACAATTGAATATTTTAAATGTCATTTCGACTGAAATGTTTGTTTCTACGATAAAAAAATCAATTTGTCGACAAATCAATAACATATTAATAGATTAGTAAAAAAATTATTAACAAATCATTCGCATTAAATAAAACGGTACGTCAACAATCAGCAAATCTATGTCAGTTTTCAATGTTGATGTCTATTTTTGCTGTTATTATTACACATATATAGCCTGTTTCCTTAAAATAAAAGCATCGCTTTATTATTATTTATTTTGATACTAAAAACAGTATTTTTGCATCGACGACAATATGTAATAAAAATATATCCCGGGCATATTTTCAAAACCGTTCTATATGTTTAATTCAAAGGATTTGAATTTTATTTGCAGTGAGATTAATTGGCGACTGGTTCAGTACTTGTCACGTGTTGTTGCGATCCATATTGTTATTTCATTTCATGCTGTTATTGTAAATGATTCTTTCCCCATAGAGTCTGCCTTACGGTGGAATATTGTTCAAATTACTTATTGCTTGGAAAATCATGGTATTTTATCATTTGATGTATATTTGCTGTTGAAAATCACACAAATTTGTCCCATAGTTTTATCAATTTTAACCATGTCTATTTTCAGAAAATTAAAAAAGTGTGTAGATGATTTAGTGAGTAGTGAAGAAGACTATGTGTTCAATTTGAATCAACTGGTGAAATACGTCAAAGAAAAAGATCCCCGCTTCAGTCTTATTCCAGAAGAACTCTTTTCAAATACTCTACAAATTTATATGTTCCACTCAAAAAAGATGTATCCATGTTTGAAGAAAGCGAAATACAGTTTGGAAGCATTAGGAAATGTGTTCATACAAAACGTGAGTCCTTATAAAGAAACCTAACATATTGATTGTCAAAAACATATGAATAAACATATGTTATATCTAGGAGAGTACAGAAATGAGATCCCCAAGGCGAATGTGTGATAAATCCATGGACAACCGGAATACGAACGTGAAATAGAGTGCAAAATTGATGTAAGAGTAATGGATATTATTGAGGAAAGAACTCTTAGATGATTTGAGTGGATAAACGTAGAGAGGAGTTTCAGGAGAATATTATAAGTGTGGGTTTGATAATATGATACTGACGATCGTCGAATGCGAATGAAGTCAGGAGTGTAAGGCAGTCCGTCCTCTTGATCTGCTACGATGGGGAAATGACGTATGGTCTTGTTAATTAGTTAGACAGGTTCAATAAACTCACTTATTTTTAGGTGCATCGGGTGTAGGCAAAGGTTGTTCGTCGCTGCTTTATACAATCAGTAGCTGCAGCAACCGTTTTAGAATCTGTAGAGACCGTCCGGTTCTTATTTGAAAATTTCATTTTTCCCTTACAAATTTATCCAATATTAGGCAATCAATAAATATTGCATTCAAAATTAAGCCACAAATGAAATGCTATACACTAATTAAGGTACTTTTTTTTATTAAAGGAAAACAATTTGAGGATGTACACCAAAAAATATTCAATTAAAAGTGAAGGATACTATAATATTGTAAACCAACACAAACATACGATGAAGGTGAGTTTTTCTAGCGGAAACTACAAAAATCTGTTTATTAATAATTATCACTGCAATGTAGCGTAAACCTCTGATGAGATAACTTTTATTAAAATGTCATTAATAGGTAACTCTTTTAAAAATATAACAATAATAAAATGTAGACTCGAAATGGGGGTTAAGTGAACAATATTTTTTTTTTTTCTAACCTTTCAATTAGAGATAGAATCGTTTTAATAAACCCATTGTGATTATTTACCCTATTTATTTACTGATTAAAATTTTATTTCAGTTGCTTGAAGGTTACTTCCAAAATGCTAATAGTAACAATCATTTCCCCCTATTATTATTATGATTACACATATTAATCAATCATTGTCCTTACCTCTAACCCAATTTTTTTCAAAGTTAAATAGAAAAGCAAACTCAATCTGCCTTACATGTTTATACGCCATATTAACAACTCCTTGCTACGACAGGATACGGAGCGCTAGTGAAAGATCCAGATTAGCGAGTTCGCGGCACTATCCCGGAATGATTTTTTTTCACTTACTTACTTCTTGGAAATAATATACCAAAAAAAAAGTGTTTTCTACTATATTATCATTTTCATAAATAAAACGTTGATATGGTGACAATAATTGTGACATTTGATAAAAAAACTTTCAATATGCCTTTGAAAACGCACTTTAAAAAACAGGCATTTAATCTAGACTGTTTACATTACAATTTTAAGAAATGACTGGGATTCCTCATTCTGAACATTGCTTAAATCAAACTATTGTCATGTGTAGAACAAAAATAAACCTAAACATCAAAGACTTAGCTGTGTTTGATATTTCATTGCATGCAATATTTTTGTTTTAGTAAATTTTCGTATGACCAATTTTAAACTCACATGTAGGTATGCCTAAATCAATAGTCCAGCTGCCATCCAAATTATATTTTCTCGTTAGAATATGTTTTTTTTAATCTATGTGTTTAATTCAGCGGCTGAAAAACGAACTGAAATTAGCAGGACCTCTTCAGTCCTTCATGGAAAACCCGTTTCGTAGGATTGACTCATATTGCCTCGCCCTCGATGCAATCATCAAGTTATATAAAAGCATGCTAGAATGTGCACCGATAAAAGTAGTTGGTACTGAACAACTGACCTTGGTGGATACAGTGATGGACGCTAGCCAACGCCTCATAAACATCATACGCGAAAACGAAAGTAAGGATTCGGTTGACTGTATAAGAAGATCACGGGTAAGTGATTCCATTCAAGCCATATTTAGTAAACTGCGTGATTTTTATTAAATTTTAATATTTTTTATTTGTTTTGATTCTGAATGGCGGTCTTTACTGTGAGGATCTTTCACTCTGCAGGGCTGGTTCTACGACTTCTGGCGCTCAGTGCGTTTGCTTTTCCTCCCCCCCTTTAACAAAACAGTCATTCCTACTCAAACCAACACACATTTATAAAATTCTTAAAAGTTACATCTTTTTTAGATATCTAAAAGTTTTAAAATTATTTTATTTGAAAAAAATGTAACTTTGTTCTATTTATTATGGTAGACTTTACCGGTTTCAACATAATATAGTCGTCTTTAGACTGGTGCATACATTAGTTAAGGGTATTTAAACATTTATGGAGAATTCAACTGCGAATTGACAGAAATACTAAAAGTATGTGTTTTGCCAGTTTCGGCCTTCATTGGGAATGTTTAGTTAAAATAATATATGCCGTTAATTAATATTATTTTACTGTCTTGATTAAGGTTTGTAATAACCAACACTAGTTGCCTTACATATCAATAAAGACAACGTATTTGCTTTCATTGATTTTTTTTTAAATTGCAGATTGATCTGATAAAACAAGGAGTGCTGTTAAAAGAAGACTTTTTCATCGTTATCGATGACCAGAAAAACCATCACAATATGAAATGCTTTCTCTTTGAAAAAGCTCTAGTTTTCACCGTAGTTGATACTAAGGTAGGTTAACCAGAAAATAAACCAGGGGAAATACTTCAAAGCGAATATTCTAAAGCAAGGGTGTGCAAAAATCCGAACCGATATTTTTCATTTTTGTTCCTTTCAGGGTAGAAAAGACGGGTTTCTGTTTTTTGATGAAATCGACACCGCACTATTGGGATTCACAGCGCCCCGGGGGAAGGCGGACAAGTCCTTCACTGTTTGGTACCAGAAGTATAATGTTAAGCAGTATGCCCTCATATCAAACGAAGCTGTTCGGAACGAATGGATTGATAACATTAAACAAATTCTATGGCAGCAGATGATTGATAAAAAAGGTAAATTAAATGGTGTCGTGGACATAAGTCACTAGCAGCAGAGAATCTGTTTTTTTTTTATATTCCGAAAGTCATCGAACCTCTTAAATATTCATCACACACCAACTATCCACAACACAATCTGAATTCTGAGTTGAGCGATTATTATTTTAAGTATCATCTTTAACACACAATTCCCAGTTCAACTAATCATGCTTGCTTAAAATTACTAAAAGTAAATAAAAATCACTACTTTTTTAAAATCAATGAAACCCATATTGTGAAAAATTACCCAAGTACATAATAGCCGGTGCTCGTATTCTGCATAAAATGGTCATGGCAACAGATAATTCAGAAGCACTAGAAATAAAGAAAGCTACTAAAATTAATAGTCATATTCTTAATAATTAATTAAATTTGTACAGTAGTCCAATATTAGGTATATTTCCCGTAAACTCATAAAATTTGACATTATTTTTATCACGTTCTCAGTTGACGCTGTGCCTCCTTTATTTTATATGTCTGTCTCTTTCTATCTGTTTCTTTGTTATCATTCAAATGTTATTCTTTTGTTTACTTACTGTTCTCTTTTTATTTTATGTTATATTGTGTTCTCCCTCTGTATGTATGAGTATATATAACCATACACTATGTATTTTTTGTTTAGTTTAATGTTGTGCCTTGATGATGCTTAGGCTAAGCTAAACCAGTCGGTCACAAAAATTAAAATAAAATCTGTGCTATTATACAAAGTTATTATTTCATTTTCATTAAATATGTCAAACCACAAAGTGATTGCTTTTTACGAAAATATAAATAATAATCAATAATACCATAAGCCCAAAGAAACCGGTAGTGCTAAAAATCTCTAAATATATTTTTAAAATTTATTTCCTTAGGTAATTTACACCTCTGATTGTGCCATTATTATATTGTAAGACTTACAAATTATTATACAAACGTAATTATAAAAAAAAAAATTATCACCCATTTAAAAGATATTTAAATTCCAATCACAAAACACCCATTATCTCAAAACTGACAATTTGTTGGTAAATGACTTTCCACTCAACGCCGACGAATGGTACAAAAAAATTGAATGCATTACGACACCTTAACCGTTTCTCAACCGGGGGGTCGCATTAAAATAGCAATAGTGAATTTCAAGTTAAAATAAAGTGTTACATACTTCCTAATAAACTAATAAATGAAGATAATACTTGGCTTATTTACATAGCGCCATTTTTATGAAATATCACCTCAAAGGTGCTTAGACGTGTTAATCAATTAATAAATGCAACTGTTGAGTTTCTTTTTCACTTACAAGGTTTTCTGTTCGTGGATCGACATTTGAAGCACACAGAAGAAAATTATTTTCATGTGATAATAGACGATTTCTGTATTTAGTTTTTAAAGCCGCCATAGACGTGAAGCCTTTTTTCGCACAAACAAGTGGCAAATTATATTCGTGGCGTTATCACGTTAGTAATGTAACACTTTTATAAACGTTCAAATATATAGTGAAGGAGTTGTAAGGTTTTTTACAATATTTTTTTTTACTTTTAAGAGGGTCGTCATAGACACTAAAAAAATTTTGAAACGATACATAAGAGAATTATTGATTCAATTATTGATGTGTTTGTTTTATTTTGTAAGTACGTTGTCTAATGTTTAATGCACGCTGCAGGTCTAAGGTGTTAGTTATGATGGAAAATGAATTTCATCGTCAATGGTTTTAATATTGTTTGTTCTCATGACTACTCATCTATTGTAATTCAGCTGAATAATTAATAAATAAAAAAATAACTCCCCAAATGATTTTTTTTTCAGGTAATTTATTTTCATTGATAAATATACGAAATGCCTAAAAAGGATTTGTTTCCAAGAGAAAAATCATATATTTATCTACGAAGTAACACAAATAAATGTTTAACATGACATTTCATTATTGAACATTGCATAGAACATTACAAGAGGTTACTTAAATTAAATTTAAAATTAGAAGAAGATTTAAAGTTTTTATTCTTATTATTTTTGAAATTAAAAATTGAAATAATATCAATAATCTTCAACGTGAATACGAAACAGGAAAATCGAGATAATAAAAGAATAACGGTCGATAATAACAAAGATGGCAGCCACATCGAAAGAACTTGAAAATTGTACTAATAATTTTCAATAAAGTATGAGATGAATTAAAAATGCCGGTTTCGAATAAGGTCTCGGTGGCTCAATTGGCAGAAGCGGTACTCTGATAGAGTAGAGGTCTCGAGTCTCAGTCACGGCCGTTATTATTTTATGTTCTGGCTTTTTCTGTTTCATATTCATGTTGAAAATTATTGACATTATTTGTATAATTCAATTCAATTCTTGAAAATTATATTATGCTACGTGGTATTCAAATCATAATTTAAGAAGTAAAAAATACAATAAATAGCATATTATGACACCAATTTACCATCAGGAACTTCTCATAAAAATACATTTAAAAAAATTGAGAAATTCTTTAAGAACCCAAGACTAAAGACAATGAAGGTGGTCATATTTAATTTTCCTGATCGGTTTGGGCGGCCCTCTCGTCTCGGTCTGGGTACACCATCGTCTGCCAATTTTATTAAGATTTGCATTGTATGAATAATTTGACGCATTGAATGAATAATTAAAATAAAAAATACCCATCCCATCGGATCGTACTTGCATGACAATGTGCGCCACCTTTGATTAACTGATTGAATTGTCTTACTTAATACCAACAACTTTTACGAGTCCCATGGTGTCATTATCTGAAAAGCAGATGTCGATTTCTTTGCTCGCTTAATAATAGAGTGGTCGCGAGAACTTGTAGATGAGTGTGTCCTTTTTACAATAACTTGTGTTTATTTTTTTACTGCCAACGTTGATTTAACATTCAGCAACCAAAAGTAACATGTTACCATGTAAATATTTATATTTTGGGAAGGGCAGTTGTCGGAGCATATTGTTATTTTTCACAGAGTTTATTTTTGTTGAGGCACATTTTCATAAACCAAGTGCAATTTCACTAGCCCCACGCCTAGACGTTGTTTACCCCACATTATACAAGTTTTTATTTTACTCCTCAGATCGTGAATGGTATACTTGTATACTCACAGTTTCAATCAGGATAAGTTTTATGAATTTTTTAAATAAGGTGTCGGCAAACTTTTTTGCAAGTTTGACTTAAATATAAATGGTTTCCTGAAGAGTTTTTCACAATCACAATACGTTATCTTGAGTTTTGTGATAGAAAAGCTAGACATTTATTTATGATGCCTTGTTTTAACCTATTCTGGAAACTTTATTCCTGGTGGATGTCTTCCTCTTTTATCATGTTCGATCACCATTTCCACCACCATTTTTTTTATAATGCGGTTGATTCGAATGTTTGAGATAATTTTTGAAAAAAATTACAGTCCATTCTTTCAATGATTATTTTTTACTACGGTAAACTTAATACAATATCATGCTGTTGCCAGGTTTTTTTTATGAATGGAGAGTATATTGTCAAAATTATATTTATTTACAGAAAAAATAAACAAGTGCCTAGATTTTATTTGAATCTAGGTTCGTTTTAAATTATTTAACAAACAATATATAATTTAATATTCGAGTTGATACTATTAACTACTCTGTAGAGGAGTTAAAAATATGGCGTTGAAAACAAAAATGTGTAAATCGTATAACTTGGATTTTGTGTACTTTAATTCTAGGGTACAGAAATGAATATTGTTATTTGCAAAGTTCAACCTGTCATGCAAACTAGTTTCACTGCTTTTACGAAGGATTTTGGAATATGATTGTATAAACTTTATTTTGTTTCAGGTGAACATGTAAGAAGTTTTTTGAAATCAAACTGATTTGGGCAGTAAAACCATTAACCTAGTGTTTAGCGCCCTTGGGGTGATTTCCCCACGAAAACAGCGCTATATAAGTCATACAATTATTATTATTTATTTATTATTTGTTGTAAAACATTTTTTTAATAAAGTATCCACGAGAAAATATGTTATCAATACTTATTTGTGCTAACGAATTTCGTCGATGCGTGTAAGATCAACTTGAAAATCGTAGCAGCAATCAATGTAATTTTAATAATAATTCAATAAAATCCCATTTCTACCACCTACAGAAATATAACACTTGACTATTAAGCTTATTTTTTATTTGATACCGAATGATAATATTAATTTTCTGCAACCAGTGGAAATGTGGCATCAAATGTGGAAGAGGAATTGAGGGGTAACGGAGGGAAGTGCCAGTCAATTCAGATTTATCAATGTCTAGCACATTGTTGTTTCTAAATGGTGGCTGCTCACCTAGGCCATACAAACACTTACTTAATATCTGAATAATTTAATTTAATTTAAAGATTTAAAAAAAAATAGATATTGCGAAATTATTTAAATACATTAATTTATTAATTGCACGTCATCATTGTAAATGTAAAGTTTAGTAGGTAAGTAATCAATTACAACGCAGCTGACAACACATATCTGTGGCGGCTCCAATCTGTCCTAACACTTTATATAATGGAACTATCAGCGCTTTTTGTAGTATATCATGAACGCCTTAGTCTCGAGAAAGATGTTACGTGTATCACATGTTGTAGGTTTTCTTCTTAATGTCGTTATAAATCAATAAAACAAAAAACTTTGAAGGACCCCAACTGAAAGCGCTTTGACAGCAACAAAAAATACAACGACTCTAGTTCCTCTTTTGACCGCCTGCGCATATAATTTTGTAAAACTACAATATTGAAGGAAGATAGTACCTATTCTAAAGATAAAATTTTCCTAATTTTTGTACCGATAAGACGTATGAACTATGTCACACAAATCAGACTATATTTGATATATATATAATGCTTTTCTCATATCACACGTTTGTTATCACCCAAGTGTGTTAATAATAACGCAAAACGCTTTGAGGCCTTCACCATGCCAGGCGCTTCATTTTCTCCCCAATCTTCACCAGACGGCATTAGATTTATAGAAGAAAAAATCCCCATAGAAGATGAATTGTATCTATCGGAAGATTACTCAAGTTATGACAAGCCTGAAAAATACAAAAGGTATGTGAAGTGTTATCTTATAAAATATATAATATATAAAACATTCGTTTCGCCATTTTACTTCGTATTGAGTACATATGTATTGGTAAGTCGTGTTATCTTATCTTTTACTTATTCCTTCTTTTGCAATAATTTTAAAATATCTTGGACAAAACTTTATAAGTTGTGTATTTTAAATTCTCGCTCCAAGATAATTTGACTACCCTTCTACTTGGGAGTACATAATATAGCTAGCTTAGTTTTCAGTGTAAAATAAACTATAGTGAAAAATCTGTTGATTGGTACAGTGAACTTGTTTGTTTTCTTTCAAAGAAAATGTTCAGGTCTCTGTGTTCAAATGATATTCTCTACTTAAAACGTAAATCTACAAAGCGCTCCTTTGGTGCACTTTGACTATACGAAAGTGCCAACTTTAAAATGTATATTTTTTTCATTGCTTCATTAAAATAATATGCATGTGCTGTTCTTTTTCTGTTGTTCTTTTTTCATACTTCGTGTAATGTATTTTTTTGTAATTGAAAAATAGTCCGTTAATATTAAATAAATAACTGCTCCCAACCGTCTGAAGCAAGTGGGACTATAACACCCCCAATTGGGTTATGTTATAACAATAATATTATAATAAAGTCTCGTTAAACTGCTACAATAGCATTTTGTCAACAGATTGTAATAATATTGAATTGACGAAACGCAATTTTATATAACAACGAGTAAATAATATCTAGCATATATGCAAATCAAAACTATCTAAAATCATGATCGTTATCATAAATCATAAAGAAAAAATATAGGTCAGATATGGGTATAACATTCAATGTGTACATCAACAGTTTAAAAATAATTTACTAGAAGCTAAGGGTGTAAAAATCAAGACAAAAAGTGCGTGTGAATATATAACTAATATTCATATTATGTTTATGTTTATATTAAAAGAACAATTTTTTTTATGTATATTTAATGTTTATCCTATTTATTTTTTTAATCTGTAATATTATGTGGATATCTACGTTGTTTAATTTGATGCAACTTAATTGGCTTAGAATATGTTCATTTTTACTATGTTTACCCTTTAATTTTAAATCACTGTTTGTTTCCAAAATAAAATATATGTTTTTTTTTTTAAATTAAATAAATAAATAATTATAGTAAAAGTATATAAAACAGAAATACAAATATTACGAACAAGTTTGTTAAAGCAAAGAAAAGGAAATAATATGGAAAACAGTTTGCGAGATGGTTATTTAAAAAATCAATTATAAGTTAAAGATTCTAATAATGCAATCAGTGTGAATAAAGCAAGTAAAAAAGAAGAGGAAAAACATTTTATGACAATAAGTTTGTGGTTTTCAGTAGACGGTAATGACATTGAGTAACAAGGATGCAAATAAGGAAAAAACAGAAACGAAACAAAATAAGGACGTTTTTAACGAAAAAAGTTATGTTTTATAAATAGGGTTTTTAAAATAATTTGGTTTTTGGTTTGTGAGGCTGAAATTTGTAGAGATGGGAAGGAGAAGGGGAAGAGGAAAGTTGGGAAGTATCTGGCTATACAGACCTAGTCACCAAACACGTTTAAAGCCATTTCAAGCAGGGTTTCGATTCTGAATGGTGGTCTTTCACTAGGACGATACTTAGAGTATCTACAATCAAAATCAACAAATGTTTATGTTGTGATGAACGTTTGATATATGTTATGAAAGTTTTATGTAATAAACGATTGATGAAGAGACATTTTTGTTTTTATTTGATTTAATGAATGTTTGATGTAAGAAACGTTTGACGTGATGAAGGTTTGATCTAATGAGCTTATAATGTAATTTACGTTTGACGTATTGACCGTTTGGTGTCTTAAAAGATTGATTTAATGAAAATTTAATGTAATAAACGTCCGATGTAATGAAAGTTTGACGTAATGGGCGTTTGACGCAATAAAAAGTTGATGTAATGTTTAATTGATTTAATATGCGTTTTATGTAAAGAACGTTTGATTTATCTAACGTTTTGTGGAATGAACAAGGACATAAATATTTATACATGTAACGTTCAACATCTTTTGTTTTAGTTTTCTACTCTGGTAATCCTAAAACCTTTTATTTTTAAATATCAATATAAGAGTATTTTATTTACGATAGTCTTTCTCAATTCCAGGAAAATTAACAATCGCATAAGAGAGCTTCGAATATGCGAAAGAATTTACGTCACGCAGTTGGAAAAACTGATAGAGTTTTTCAAAACGTCCAACCAGGCTAGCGAAGAAATTAAGCTGAAAATTCATGTAATGCATGTATTTCATATGGACTTTTTACAAAAACTTATCTCCCATGAAAATGATTTGACTTTGTTGGCCTCTACTTTCGTCGAACATGTAAGTTTTTAAATAAAATTCTTCAATTCAATAAAATTGTGAATATCACTGTATTGATGACGTGACCAACAGCTGGTTTCATCACAACCGCGTCTTTGCCCGAGCGTTTTGGAAAATAATATAACCATTCGAACAAGAGCTCAATAAAACTTATTTTGATGATTCAATTTATATAGTTGCCAATAGCAAGGAAAAGAATTGCAAAAAGCAGCAAGATTACTCCATCTCAATATAATATTTAGTAATTAATTTATTAATTAATTATTAATTTATTGACACACTTCTTCTGGGGATACAACATACATTACAGAAGAATGTTTTGCCCACTCATTTTTTACCAGAACATTTTTTTGGTTAGAATTAAAAGTAGGGCTTAAAAGTTTTTTTTAAATTCAAATTTTTTGTACTGAAAAAAAATTAAATGAGTAATTACCTTTCGGAATAAACTGCGAACTTCAGTTTTTCTGTACGAATTTTAATTTTTAATCTCGCTTATATCAGAAGAAACATTTTTTGTTCAGTGTCGTTCCTCAGGTACGTGAAGATAAAAAAAATATATTTTGTGATTTTGTGAAACAAATAGTCCCGTATGTTACGTATCGCTTGTAAAGGGTGTTCTTTATAAGAAATAGCACATAATTAGTACTGGCAACACATAATCTAGCTGTCATTTTGTACATGACAAGCGATTTAGCAGTTGTGCGTTGTTTACCGTTTCTCCAACTTCGACAATATTTAAGGTAAGATATCTCGTATTTCTGTTGTAAATATTTTATAAGTGTTATGCATTTAAAAAACAGTTTTTCATTTCATTTTCTGTAAAAAAAAATTGTACCTGTCCTAGTACATTGATCGTTCATTGTTTTATTAAGAACTCCCTTTAGTCTAAAACAGACTTTCTCTTAAAACGGATGTGGATCCTATGATTGTATTCAGATTGTGTTGTATTTCTTATGATTTTTTAAAGCAACTTTTGTTGTACACTTTTTTCCTTTAAACTTTAGATATTGGAAGAGAAGCAGTAGCCAGTGGAAGGCGAGCAGCAATTCTACACTTTGCCTTTTAAAACGTTTTCTGGGAATACACATCATAATGGGTATTTTGAAGTACCTAGTATTTTACCTTTACTGAACAAACGATACGAAGATATCTCTTATCGCTGATGTCATGCCTAGAAATTGTTTCTCCAGGATACCGTCGTATTTTCAAATAAATAACAATCTTGATTCCAAGAGAACATTTAAATTAAACCATTGTTAAATACCCCGCATGAAAATATAGCCAAGAAAGAACCTGAGGAGTTCGATTCTGTAAACGAGCAAGGAGATATCGTCACACCGTTCACGGAGACATGAAATTTTAAGGAATACATGAAAAAGAAGCCACACAAGTGGGACATCAAAGCCTTTTTCAAAATATTTGTGTTGTTTAATCAAAATTTATTTATTTTGTTTTATTTATAAAAACACAATTTTTTTTACACGTTTATTTTTTTGGTAAAAATTTACGAAAAACTTTCTTGCATCCACAAACAACAATAATGTACAGCTTTAATGGTAAAATAAAATTATTTAATGACAATATTTTTTTATACTTTAATTGGTTACAGTGTACAATGTAACATTTTTTACCTTTTGTATTATTATTTTTTATAAAACAACTGAAAAACACTAAGCCATTGTGTTTGCTTTGTGTACTCCCAGTTTTTTGACTCACGCCCCCTGAGCCCCAATGTCATTCCTCAGGTACATGAAGTAAGTAAGGTGAGATTTTTTTCGTAAAAATGTTGAAAAAAAATCATAGAATTAGAAAATGCAAGTTTTTTTTTCACTGGGTAGAATAATTCTGACTTTGAAAGAGTTAAATCTATTCTGTGTTTTAAAAGCATTAAAATTAATTAAGATAATTTCAATGATTTTTTCTGTAAGGCTCAAAGATAAATTGAATTATTTTTACCTCAAGAAATTTATTTTGTTATGATACGATATTTAATTATATAGTCTTGTAAATTCAAAAATTGACATCACAATAAAAAAAATGTTTTAACCACAACCTTTTTTTTCAGACAACAGATTTTGAGGTGTATTTGAACTACGAGAAAGTCCATAAAAATTACTTATCAAAAGTAAGTATTATTGTTTATAGGTACCTTTTATAAATTTCACTAGCATGGTCTACATAATTTAATTAATAATACCTCAAAGAGATATTTTACTGAATTTCAATCCCAAAATGAGTCCCAAATTTTCAATTTCCTTAGATCAGGTTGTTTTAAACTCTCGTTCTATTTGATGATCAGCGTTATTTTTAATGTTGACACTTGAACGATCCTCCTTAAACGCGGATTCTCTACGCGTTTTAGCTTCATCAAATATGTAGTGATTGATTGCAGATTGCTGTCGAGAATTTGCGTTTCAAATGACCATTCAAATGTCAAAAATTCACAGTGACAATCCAAAATACCAATGCAAAGTGTTGATGTTTTAAACGCCCCAACCTTAGTATTCTTGTTTCAGAGAAGCGGGATAGTTTTATGTTCTAACTTGGAAACAGTAAATTAGTCTTAGATTGTTTTATTACATTCATTAAGAATTTTTTGACGATTTAAAAAAAAAATGGTGATTTCACAGTATATTTAACTTAATTAGTACTAAGTAACTACTTTATCGTTATGAATACATCAGTCAACTTATTTCGGTAGTGGGTACTAATAATTTTCTTCGGGACAGTAATGCGAACAGAAAGTGTATATTATTATACTGTCCTGAGGGTGGTGGAGTTTAAACAAGTCAACTGATACAGCTTGTTTTGGTAGTACTCTATCTTCCTTGGGGCAATAATTTGAAATTAAACTTTATACCATCAGCTCCATACCAGAGGAAGGTTGAATCGAAACCAGATGACTAATAAGTTTGTTGGTGGTTTAAAATTAGTTCTTCTTTTAATTCGTGATGATTGTTGAACTGCATATAAAGTACAATAACAAAGAGATTTGATGCAATCGTGTTGATTACTAAACCTTTGAAATACTGCATTTCGTACTGCCCTTTTAATATATATGTACCTAAAACAATAGAGAGAGGAAATTTGTGAAAATTCCAGTCTCATGACTCCAGGTGTTGGTCTTTTAGATATCACACAAATTTTCTACTTTATACTTAAGTTATGTTTACTTTAGTCTTGACATGCTTCGTTGTGGTTTATAAGGTACATTTATTTACAGGACGAGGGCGAGGGCGAGGGCGAGGTCAATTCTACGAACCAAGAAAACTTGTTGGAGCCAAACAGGAGGCTACCGTTGTATGTGGCAATACTGTCTGAATTGTTGAAATATAACACGAAATACCAAAGATACGTTAAATCCACCCATGGGACCGCAGATATAGATTTTCTCAAATGTGAGTCCGAGTTGAAGGCGGCTATTGATGGTGTTAAATTGACGTTGGATAAGATAAACAGCTCAAGGAGGAAATCCTCCTTGATTTCTTTATCTTATCCAACAATTTAAAAATTTGCCAATTCAAAGTCAACGGCTTTTAAGAAGTACATTTCGATGACTTAAAGTCTAAATTTGGTAACTCCACTTGAAGGATGCAGTTTTTTGTCTCACTATACGCGCATGTCCTGTATGAACTTAGCGTCTCCAACTTATTTCCATTATTTAGAAAAACGTCCCAAAAAAATTGACATATCCATTGAGTCCATAAACCTACAGTGCAAAATGTGTAACTCCACAATTTAGTTCGCGAATCTGTCAAAAGTTGACGACTTGTCGAGCGCTATTCAAATATTTTATTCAAAAAGTGAATTTTATTGCTGTAAAAACAAATAAAACATTCTCAACATGGAATCGTTTCCTATAAAATTGCATGAGTTTTTTATTAATATTGCACCCTTAATTTGCTATCCAAGTCTTGTAATGGAGTTACCAATATTTCCGTTTTAGGTTTAACGATCTTTCAAACATCAACATGGGAGATTAATTTTGAATGTTGTCTTTTGTTGTTAGAATGACAATTAATTAGAAACTTTATGACTTTCAATTTTTTATTTATACACTAAAAAAAGTAATTCAAATTTATCGTATATTAGGCATATTGTTCATAATAATTATATAAATACTATATTTTTGGTTACAAATACCCATCTATGATAAAAATTCTTTATTTTATTTAAACACATTAGTGAACGGGGGGAAATGTATGTTAAATTAGTTTAAAAACAGAAATAGAAAGAAGAAGAAGAAATAATATTATTACAAAACTTACAAGATGATCCTGAAAATATTATGTACATTCCAATCCTAGTAGCAGACAATAATCCTGAATTTGGGGGAATTTCCGATTGGAAAAGGCAGATGGAAATCCTATAAAAACGCCTTTAGATACGATAGACATGGATACCGAACTACAAAATTTCTCTAATATCACTGGATGCAATATTGGAGTTCCGCTTCAACAAGATTTAATTCCAAACCAATTCAACAGCCATTCGACGATTATCCCATAAGTGATGATAGTGATAATGTGACTTTGTTGGTACTATATTCAGAGCATTCAAATTCAGATGTACACACCTTAAAAACTCACACTAAGAAGGGAAAAAGGTAAAGGTTTAAAGTAAATACACAAACATTGTTTCGGAAAAAAGAAAACCGGCTAAAGGCTTAAATCAAGATGCAAATGCAAACCTAAGGAAAAAGGAATCTGCAAAAAAATCGACAAGTAAAAAGTATCTCTTGCCCGAATGGACATCAAAAGGTTTACTGCATAACTGTTATAAGACAGATTGGTTTGTAATACGGAATTTTTCAGCACTTTATTTCGCTTCATTCCACAAATATTTAGATAGGGAAAATACATCACTCTTCCAATCAAAAAAATACATGTGAGAATATGTGCAATATTTGAAGCTGGTCACATCTCGAATATTGAATTCTAATTGCACTGCATAAAGAAAATTAAACTATAGTTGAAATAAATAAAGACAAAGGGGCAGAAACATTTGTCTTTAGAATGGATCTGCAGTCAGTTCTTATAGCTCCAAAATCAAACGTGTCAAAGTTTATATTATGAAACAAAATAATGTGTACATAATCTTTGTTTTTTCAACTTAGCAGGAAAAGAAGGATTCTCTTATATGTTGAATGAAGCTGAAAATGGTTTCAATGCAGAGAAATTCTCCACCATTATATCGAAATTATAACTATGAAGATTTTGTCGCAAATAGATCAACATGATGGCGAAAAAATAATTTTATTTAGTAATGGCTGCACCTATTAAAAGGAATGTTATATTCGCAAATGCATTATTAAATGTTGTATAAGGTTTAGTCATAATTGAACAAAAGTAAATCGAATTGGGCCATACATAAATGGAAGCAAATTAAATGCACGCATGTGTTGAACGAAAACTGAAAAACGTAATTATAAATGTTCCTACAGAATACTATTCTTTATACTATAAACTATGCTTTTATAAATCTGCAAGAATCCAAATCTAGGATGTGACTTTAATTTCAATAATATTATCATATTGAATCATCGTATTGTTGTATGGAGTTTAAGGCAACAACAGCAAAAAGTTGAAAAATCCATTGAACAAAATTAATTTAAAAATGCAATTAACTCCAAAACCTGCCTATAAAATTTGAACACATAGTATTTTTTTGTTTTTTTATAAATTCATTCTATGCGTATTTAATAAATATACAATTAAGCATTTGAGGTTTTCTCAATTCGTAAAAAAAAAGAAATTTTTGTCCCTCCTGTAAAGTTGATAAAAGTGGAGTTACCAAATTTACACTTTAAGCCATCGGTATTACTTATTTAAATTTTCAACTGATAATAAGGGAAATACGTTCCTTTCCAAAATCAGAATTAAGAAATATTATTCAAAATACAAATTGATAGAAGCGTGTCGTGGACGTGTGTGCCCGAAATAAGGTCAACTCTTACTTCGGGTGAAATTGATTAAACGTTTTCAAAAATCGAAATTTCTTCTTGAAAATTTAGTCAGCCTGTCTGGGGCCTAAGAGTTAAATTGTCCCAAAGAAAAATCAATTAATTTTAATTCAAATCAGTAACGATAAACACTTCAATTGGTTTTCTGTTCAGTGAGAAATATATTCCAAATTATGTGCGGTTATTAGAGCAATATGCTTGTTTTATTGGGCGCATGCTTTTTGGGTAATTTATTTTAATTTAACTTTAAATTCAACTATCTCGCTTACGAAGATTAATAAAATTACAAGTTCGAGTATTCAATTACCTTAGAATATGATGCAGAATCGTCTGCTTTCGGAAAATAGCGCTATTTTCTAAACACCGTGAATAAATAATGTGAAGAACATCCACCTGCGACAAAAAGCTTTTTATAAAATTACATATTTTTACTTTTTAACTTTCTAGGTGTAGCAACATAAACGATTCCGGCGTCTTTCATTTTGTTTATATATTGCGATAGCACGGAAATATAATGAGTATGTAAGTACAATAGTTGTTAACTGTGAAAAATCACAGGATGTTACTTGACTTGAGAAGAAAAAATAGAAGTTGTTTTAATCCACACGTTTCAAATATAGAATAATTTATCTTAAATGCATATCGTCGCTGGAAAGGCAAAAGGCCTTAAGCAACACTTTGGACAAAAATGAGTTAAATATGTAGTTTGGATCAGTTTATTTCTACATCGAATGCTTTCGGTTGATTCTGAAGACTTTACCTTCAGCCATCAAAAATATATTTACCATTTGGGAGAAGGCTTGACTCAAGAGACACAAGTTTGGGACTTTTAAAAAAAATTATCGCTTTAAATAACTCAGTAAGAGCTTTAAGTTACCTGAATTAACTTTTATCCAAAACTCAACCAGGTGCATAACAAAAAAAACTTTAAAGTGCTCTGGTGTAAACTTCCCAAAATGGCGCTTCAGCCCTTTTGCCTTTCCGGCGATGATATATTATAATTTATTAGGTAGATATGGATTTGAAAAGATTATTATCAAAATTCGACAATTTAAATCACATTCTTACGCTCGTACTTACTCCCAAAATAAATTGAATTCTGGAATTAATTAAGGCTCTAAGAACCAAAAAAAAAATTTAAAAATTACGATTTTATACAAACATATTCTATGTTCCGATTTCAATAGCGTTAATTAGGATTTAAGTGTTTAAGGCAGGCCAAAAAATATGAAAAATAAATTAAATCTGGCAAAGTTCTTAGTCCGTTGGTGTATAATCTTTTAAAAGGCTCGAACTGCCACTGTAGTGCCCAGAGACATTCCATATAAAATGAATGGCGACGGTAAAATACAAGAAACGTCATATTCATACAAATCTTACGAAAAATGAGGCACCACTAGTACCGTGTTGTTTCCCGTTTCACCCGCTTATGAAAAGGATATCGTGTACGAATATGTGTGTATGGATGAGATAGCTATATAAACGTCCCACGCTACTATTATAATCGGGTATCGCGCCACTAGCCGCGGTTGTCTTCACACACTTATAAAAACCTTGTGAATAATTGTATTTATTGAATTGAAATAATAAGTGATTTGTGGGTAATTATGAATGGAAAGAAACTATTAGAAAGTATTTTACTCCCGAATGATTTTTACACTTCTCAAAGCATTTTTTTCTTTAAAAGTAGCCTACAGCGACGCGTTTGTGACAGCTGGTAACAGCTTGACTGTCGAACGAATGTTAGTGTGATACTAAACCCAGTAAATCTCAGGTATGTCTCGCAGACTCGGTTTAGTGCATGCACGCGCGTTGTCTCAGTATCGTATCTGCATTATTTAATTCATGTAAGGGCGACAGTGTGTTGGCACTCGTGAGCTAGCTTATAAAACGTCATCAAAAAAGTGAAGAAAGTGTGCAAAATGGAAAAAAGCTAAAAACAAGTGGCAAAGAGTATTCCACAATGAATAATAAAGTGATTTCTGGCAATAATATAAAATTACATACCTACTGATTCCATGAAAATAATAATTATGATAAATAATGTACGTAGTGTAAATAATTTGCCGTTATGTTTCCTTACTCTTTTCTGAATATATTGGGTGTGACGATGTTGACAACAATAATAATATTTATAAAAATATACATTTAATATTATACCTCCAAACCTCTTAGAAGTATTTTTTAACACACTTAGTAAATTAATTAATTATATATGTATTTGTAATACCAGTATACAATTATTACTATCGCCCGTCGCCATTTTTAATTCGTATACCATGAGAAAGCGAAAGATAAAACAAGATGTCACATAAATATCGCACCGCGTCGAGACGTGTTCCGGCTTATGCGCGAACTTCACACCATTCATCGAAACTACATTCAGACAGGTTTTGATGGGATTCCCTATTATTTCGTTTATTGAAATATTTTCAGTGGTTTTATACAAGAAAAGGCGTTATGGCGATATGTTACATGCGTGGATGTAATAGTAGGACCCCAAAAACAGTAAAAATTACCACTTTTCACAAGTATTTATTTGTTTGATAGTAATTTTGGAAATTTGTATTTTTTAAGGATATAAATACATAATATCTACAAGAAGCATCCATTTGGATGGTGTTTATAATATTGTTTTGTGTAAAGGAGTATTTCCAAAAATAAATTCTTGATAACTGCCCACTCATATCTTAGCGGTGATATGGATTTTGCTCTTAAAGACACACGCAATAATTCCAAAGAATTTAGAAACTTTGATCAAAGAATCAAAACATATAAATACGTTTAATGTATTAACTATGAAACAGACAATTTTTATTTTAAAAACGCGGCCAGTACATCAAAGTTTTAAGTGAATAAAGATATTTATCTTGTTCTAGTTCTCAATTTACGAGCAAGGATTACTGATTCGGCACGATGAGTTCACAGTTACTAAGGACAAACATCGAACTCCGACCATGCAGATTTGTATTTTATTTGAAAAGATGTTGATATTTACCAAAGTTAAAGAAGTTAAAGAACAAACGGTAATTGAATAAGCATAATTTTTTTTTATTTAGTACAGAATACATATTTGACAACTTTTAAAGAATTGTTTGACTGCTTGTCAAGCTTGGATTTTTTTTTTAGGACAGTCAATATCAATACGAGTATATGAATATAACTGAACACATAATCCTGGAAGTGTGATCTATGCCGATTTGTAAGAAAACAGATGTCGTCAATTTATATAAGACCTTTCTACTCCTGAGCCCCACATATGTCAATGGAATTGATTTTTTGCTCAAGAAATAATTTCAGTATTTCGGGTTATTTTGGGCACACGAGCACGCCCACGGCACACTTTTATCTTTTAATCTTTTCAGTGGTCTATTTCGATGAAAAAAAGTGAAGTAACCGTTATGAATTTATTCGAGAATT
This sequence comes from Drusus annulatus, assembly GCA_022651775.1. Taxonomy (NCBI): domain Eukaryota; kingdom Metazoa; phylum Arthropoda; class Insecta; order Trichoptera; family Limnephilidae; genus Drusus; species Drusus annulatus. Next base: position 17,580 of record JAGWCC010000606.1, on the reverse strand, counting down.
GCAATTCGTACAATTCAAGAGAGGTAAACTTTTGTATTTATTTATTTCAGAAAACCGAAAAGATAATCAATTTCGTTGATGCAATTTCAATGTCAGATGAAACTGTAGGAACCAGCCTGTCAGATAAAGCCAATACCTTAGCAGTGTGGCAACAATACCAGGGTGAAACCACTAAGACGTTTACGATGAAGTCAGAAACAAATCCTACACTGATTGAAGAATGGATCTACCACTTAAAACTAATTTTAAACGAAAGGGTTTGTACATTCACATAGATTCAAAGTATCATGCCAACTTTTTTATTCTACGCTTACGTTCATGCAAACATGGACTGACTAACATGGCTTATATGCATGTGAGCATGTTTATAAGTTGATATTAGCTATAGGTCACTCAAAAAGAGTTGAGGCAAACATCGCATTCTTGGGATTGTGTGTATTGGTGCTTTTTTATAAACACTTCTGTCGGCGATTTCCTTGCAAAGTTTCACTGAGAAAACAGCTTTTTGTCTTGCTGTCACCTACTTATTATCCTTATTCAAAAGAGGAAAATGACTGGGTACATTGATCAGATTTGAATTTAACGTTACAATTATATTATTTATTGTTATGTTTATTACTTATAAGAACATTATCTGTAGGAAAAAAACTGAAACAACCGAAAGCGTTTTATTTTTACTAGAATTTTATGTTTCAAAGTTGAATAGCAAGTTTGAAAGATTCTGTATGGAAAGAATGCATCTGTGTGAGAAATATATTTACCTTAACCTTCGTTTCGATAAATATATACACGTTTAACCCTCGCTTGTCGCAATGTATTTGTCAGATACAAAGAGGCGTATGTTCCTAAATTTAATCGACAAGGAATATTCTGGATCAGTTGCTCCCCTCCCTAATATAATTAAAATATACAAAATACCGATGTGTTATTATTTAAAACTGATATTTATGTTGAAAAAAATGCTAAGCAAGCCTCATGTTTCCCATAATATGCATGCATCAAACTTAATTTATTTGTCAGATATATTGCGATAAATCACTACTCTATTTACATTGCGACCAACGAAGGCTTAACAATACACAGAACACGTAATTTTGTTAAGTTGAAATTATGGGTTGATTTTTTTCAATCTAGCATTTTTTGTGCTCCATTTTTTTTTTATATACCTACAAGGAATATAAGACAAAATGTCACATTTTGCTGCTTCACATACACAGCCAACTTTTACATTCATACACCAACATTATTAACAACCCAATATTGTTGTGTTAAATCATTAGTGATATTATTTAGGATTAATATTCTTATTTCTAATGAAAAATTCTCTTGGGAATACACGCAAAATATAATTTATTAATTTGGAACTTGAAAATATTATTTTATATTTAGCTTGTAAAAAATCGTCGAAATTTGTATATAAATGTAAATTCAAAATGCATACCAAAATATTAGTATTTTTTTGGTTGCTTGTATAACATATTCGACCAGTCGGTAGCTGAGTGGACAAACGCTCGGATTCCCACCCGGACGTCGTGCGTTCAATTCCTCTGCTGGTTAAGTCCTCCATCATTCCACAAGCAACATTTTCCACTTCTTATGATGGCAGTAGGAGTTTTTCAAATATTGTCAGGTTATTCGTTACCCGGGAATGTTTGTCTTTCTTTATATATATAAATTATACATAAATTGAAAAGGTTGAAATTGTTGAGCTTTAAGGCTTTCAACAATTTTCCTACTAGAAATTCAAAAGTAAATTTGGACTCAAGCTGCCCAGGTAGTGTGTAAAAGACGATTCTTAATTTTTAGATTTGAAATATTTTTTGAATTTTTTTAACGAAGCGTAATTAATTATGTTAAAATCCCAATGTCAAAATGAATATATTTCCAATACTAATCGATGCAATATATATTTTTTTCAGGTTTATTACAAACGCATTAATCTTACTACAATGACCGACCATGAATATGTCATCAAAAATATACACTTAATACTAATAGAATATTAAAATCTCAAACGAAGTAAGAAGTCGGCATTTTTTCAAATATAATATTACAATATTTGCGATGAAAAATTACTGGTTGTAGTCGCTCGGGTTCGATCTGATACACCCTGTATAATATCAATTAATAAAATGAAAAAACACCTTTAACCTTTATTATTTGACTGTTTCATAACATTAAATTTAAATAGTACTCACTACCCATTTACAATTGTGCTTAGAAGCGGTATAAGTAGTACTGTTACATGTTAACAAAATGTATAACAATAAATAAAAATTCAATGATTCGTAGCTCTATGGATTTTTTTAAAAACGTTGATACATCTTTTAGGTACAGTACAACATATTGGCAAGGTACTCTGTTGATATGTCATATCTCTCAGGTACAGTGCAACATATTGACAAGGCACATTTGACGGCCTGCATGGTCGAGTGGTAAGACGCTCGACTAAGAATCCAGAGGTCACGGGTTCGAACCCGGCGTGCGCAAGTAATTTTTATTTAATCAATATGTGTCATGGCACATTTAAATCATATAAAATAAAATATAGTTTATTTGCGGCACGTTCCAGAGTGGTAGATACTCCAAGTATCGGCCTGGTGAAAGACCACCATTCAGAATTGAAACGTTGCTTGAAATGGCTTTAGCCGTGTTTGGTGACCAGATCTGAATAGCTAGGTACTTCCCAAACTTCCTCTTCTTCATCTCCTTCCTCTCCCCACTACCTTCAGCCTCACAACATACCCCTATAGGGGATGCCATGGTCTCACTGGCTCTGGACGGTTGGGAGCAGTTGAGACTCTTGTGCGGTATTCACGTAATATCACGTAATACCCCGTTGATATATCTCTCAGGTACAGTACAACATATTGACAAGGTATTCCGTTGAAATTTTGAAACAAGTTTCAAATTAGAGGCACTTTATCATGTACCTAGATTTTGATCACTATACGAACGCAACATATAATTTGTGTATACTGACCAGATCTGAATAGTCCGATTCTTCCAATCTTCCTCTTCCCTACTTATTTTCTTTCCCAGCTCTCTTCAGCCTCACAACATACCTCAATCTGGGATGCCACAGCTCCACTGGCTCTGGGCAGTTGGCACTCTTGTGCAGTTTTCACATTTAAAAAAAAATTATGGCGCTTGCACTCTGATGTACCTAAATGCCCTCATAAATGTAAGAAATCCAATAAGCATTAACGACTGGCGGTAAAGGTATACCTGCGACCGCAAATCCTCTAAGGATAGTTGGTAGTCAACCTTTCCTGTGATAAGGGGGCGGGGGGGCGGTGAAATGGGGAGTTTGGGCGAGGTAGGCGGCGCAGTAAAGGCGGATCAGCGGACTTAACTGGGCAGAGGAGAACCTCACACCAAGCGTAATCAAACTATTGCAACTCATTCTCAATATTTACAACGAGGAGCTTCGGTTTACTTTTATAACAATATTCAACATTGTGTCAATCTGTCCACAATGCACTGCAATGGCGATGCGGGATATCGGGGCCGAAAGACGTAGGAGGCGTTTTACTCTATCGGTGTTTTAATCATTTTTAAATATTACTTGAAGGAAAAACCACTATTCAGTCAATATTCAGACGTGTATCGTGCTATTTGAAAAGATTAGATAAACTAATGGGACATATCTTTACACACCCAAGTGCAAACTGTTGTTATCAGATGACGATTGGGTATTTTGCACACCAATAAAAGATTTGCATGTGTGCTTCATATTATAAGCATTATTGTTTCATTTAAAATAAAACTAAAATATCAAGTTGATTGAGTTATTAACTTATTGATGACCCCCATCTATTGATGATGATGGAAAGCGAAACGTTTGTGACCGAATAATTTCAGGAAAAAGTAGAAGAGATTGAACAATATATTTTTGAATCATTTATTTTTTTTGCTGAAATAAATTTCTATTTTAAAAATAGCCAGTTTTCTAGTATTGTTTTATTTATTTTTACAACATGTATAATAAATAGGTTAGGTTAGGTGATGTTATTGATACCGTACAAAGCTCCTAACTACTATTAGTCAGTCTGCCAGTAGGACAATGGCATCTCCTATTTGCCGTATGTTGTTTGGACTAAGGAGATGGGGAACAGAAAAAGAATAAGATACCTGTTAATCCATATCTAGTCACCACACACGGCTCAAGCCATTTCAAGCAACGATTCGTTTCTTTGTGTTATTCTTTTACCAGGGCAATACTAAGATGATCTATCAAATGCCTGACTCGCTCCATTTTGAGGAGCGCAGTTCTCATCAAAAACTAAGCCCGGACTACATTATCGGGTTTTATTTACTCACACTCGTAAATTGACATTTTTATGGTCTCGAAAATTTAACGACCGGACGAGGATTTGTCCGGTGAATGTGCGCTCGCTGAAACCCGAATTGAACCACCGCTCGTAAAACTCTATCCACGGGGTCATTTCAAAACACGTTACTTTACACCTGCTTGGTACATACGTACGTACCTGTCTCCTTTACCCGACCATTAGGATGCGACGGTTTCTTAATGAAGCCGTTACCATACCCGCGTTAGATACCCTTTTTAAAGAAAGAAAGACATTCACAGGTTACCAATAACCCTACAGTAATTAAAGTCGTCAATCACTTTGTGGTTTAACATATTTAAAGAAGTAAAAAAATAAAACTTTGTACGAGACCACGGATATTATTTTAATTTTTATGACCTATTTCAATTAATATTACTCGTATTTGTCTTTTTCTCTCTTTTCCTTTGTTATAATTTAAATGTTATTCTTTTGTTTTATCATTGTTATTTTATTTTATATTTGTTCTCCCTCTGTATGTATATATAACTGTACACTTTGTATTTTTTTTAGTTTAATTTTATACCCTGATGATGCTTGACTACCAGAGTGGTAGATACTCTAAGTATCGCCCTGGTGAAAGACCACCATTCAGAATTGAAATTTTGCTTTTAATGGCTTTAGCCGTGTTCGGTGACCAGATCTGAATAGCCAGGTACTTCCCAACCTTCCTCTTTCCAATTTCCTTCTCCTCTTCAGTACCTTCAGCCTCACAACATACCCTATTTGGAGATGCCATAGTCTCACTGGCTCTAGAGAGAGAGCTGCTCGCGAGAGCAGTCGAGACTTGTGCGGTATTCATATAAAAATTTAAAAAAGACTAAGCGAAACCGGTCGGTCATAAAAATTAAATAAAAAAAACAGTGGTATTAAACAAAGCTATTTTTTTTTTTTTTTAATGACTATTTGTTTTCTACTGTGATCACAATAAGGAGAAAATATGTGAAACGTGCAACGAGGACTTAGCTAGCTGAAGATTGAACCCACAACGCCTGGGTGGGAGCCCAAAGTTTTGTGCCGTTCGACCAACTAACCGATTATTGTCAACTTCTTGAGTGAGTGCACGTCGATGCACTCTAAAATAAATCTGAAAAATCGATAGACATTACGCGGTCATTGCGCTGATGGCAATTAGGTTGACAGTACCTTTATCACGTTTCCATAAAAAAACTTCCAAATGAAAAATCTCCAAACCCCGTATTTAAATTTATTTTGTGAAGTTTTCAAATCAATGATTTCGGAATCTACATAGTTAATGAAATATTCACACTTTCCACTAAAAACACATTTCTTAATCCGAACCTTGAAAGAATTAAAAAACTTTGAAGTCTGATTTTTTTTTAATATTTTTTTAGACCGATTTAAAAATGAATTTAAAAAAAGCGTTCATACGGTAGTATGTTACAAATCATTACACAACATCATATTATTTAGGAATATTGAAAATATATTATTTTCGTGGTTTTTTTTTTAATCTTGAAACGATTCACCCCAATGAGAATGAATTTACGCTGGCTAGATGAAAGGGCCTTGATAACAATAAAAAAGTTTTGAAACTCAATTTGGACGATTTTAAATAACTATACACATGTTTTGTCATCCACAACGGCCCTTAATTGTAAGTAAGGGCTGGCCGCCTCGGAGAAGCTAGCTCCATTAATGGAGGACTGAACGCTGTTGGCGCAAATAAGATATTGTCCAAATAAGCGAAGCAAGCAGTCCACAATGGAGTGCTTATACCAACCCTGATGTATGGCAGTGAGGCATGGAACTGGAAGAGGAAGGATGAAAGTAGACTGAATGCTGTGGAAATGATATCTTTGAGACGTATGTGCGGTAAAACCATGTATGACCGTATTAAAAATGTGGATATCCGGAAAGAATGCAAGGCTGATGTGAGCGTAATGAATAGGATCAAGAAAGGGACGCTTAGATGGTTTGGGCACGTAGAGCGAATGAACGAAGAAAGGAGTGTGAAAAAAATATATGATGCAAAAGTGAATGGAAGAAGAAGTCGAGGACGCCCAAGAAAGTCATGGTACGATCAAGTAATTGAAATACTTGAATCGAGTCATGTGAAGAGTCAGAATAACAGAAGAGTATGTATGAGACGATGTATAAATGTAAATGAAGCAAGGAATGTGTGCCAAGACAAAGTTATATGGCGGTTCGTCCTCTCTGCCTACCCCTGCGGGGAAACGGCGTGATGGTTAGTTAGTTAGTTAGTTAAAATAATGAAATATGTACAGTTTGACGCACTTATCTTCCTAAAAAGAAACAACAAACGACCACACTATTTTTGAAAACCTTTAAAATAAGTTTTTTTGGACTGCAATATTAGGTGTGTCGATCTGTACGCATTAGGCACTGTACGCACATAACATATACATAACATAACATAATATTTAGTTGAAAAACGAGGATGAAAGTTGACAAAACATTGAAATAATTGTTACAAGGAAATATGTTTTGAGATATTTATTGCTTAATTTAAACAAACAAAAAAACATTTCCAATCAATAAGTACAAAATAATACAAGAAATATTATAAACATAATAATAAACAAGCATGATAATATAATATCAAGATATATCATTTGGAACATATTATTGGAAAAAAAAAATTCTGAATTAATCTCTATTTTAATCATTTCGCATTTCCCTGAATCTGCAAACATTATCACATTGCAATGACAAATAGTATCAACCACCATCGACTAATAATTAAATTTTTTTTTTGCAGAATTACAGATTATCTTAATTCGATACTAAATAATTGATTAGAACATTCTATGAATTTAAATTTGAAGGCAAAGAAATAAAAAACCCAAATGGCCACGCCATTATTGTAAACAGTGTGAAATTTTCTAATCGTTTAATTAATTAGACGATTTTTTCCAATTTCACAATTCTACGAAGCAAAACGTTTTGTAAGTCTGTTAAATAATTGTAAAAAAAATGAAAGGCGCTGCATTATTTGAATTGCTTTAATGACAACACCAAGATATTTCAAAGTTAAAAGGGTATCACTTTAAAAAGAACCTTGGTTCAGTGCTTATTTTCAATTATGTATATATGGTGTCTAAATGTTATTATTGTGTCAAAAAAACATGATTCCACATCATATTCAAAGGAAATTAAGTATTCGAACTAATTATTTTTTAACGTTTTGAATTCGAGATAGTAGCATGTAAAGGGGTTTTATTAAACTCAAAAAATCCATTTATTAGATGTTAAATTGAAACATAACTTTGCGGTAGAAACGCACTTAATAGTTGACCGCTTTTCCCGTCAAAAATTGTTCCACTTTATTAATTTTCTACATGTTGGTAACAACTAACTTCAAATGTTTATTTTTCAGATGTCGATTTTTTTTTCAGGTCATCAATAGTTTTCTTATTTGCAAAATCATTTCTCATTTTTTCTGCAAAAAAAATATTACAAAGTTATCAAGGAGGTACATTTGTTTATATTTTGGTACACCTCTACCAGAAAATAATATAATGTCCAGAATAAGTAATGTTCCTAATACATAAACATGTTATCTGTGTATTGTTGTATCGGTGTGCGCGCAAGTATCCACAATCACGCCTTTAGTGCGAATTTGAATAACACTGTTTGACAATCAATTCTATGAATGTAGCGTGTTACAAAATTGTCGTCATTTCTTTTTTTTTACGACGAGAACGTTAATTAGTTAGGCTTATTTAATTTAAATTTGAATATAACATACATACCACCTTCATAATAGGTACAATTAATAATAATTTTAACCCTACAAATTTAGAAATACATTTAAAAAATATTAAAATGTCATTGTAATGTGCGGTTATTTTCTGATCTCCCGATTAAGATGAGGAACCATAATTTGACGTAATTATGCAGAAAGCATCCGACCCCAAAATTTGAAACTGAGAATATAATAACATAACAAAATAATAATAAAACGTTTGAAAATATGACGATACGAAAGCATTTTACCGCAATTGTATAGTAAATGTCAGTGTTTTTTGTTTATGAGAATTATTATAAATAGGTAATGTATAATCTATCAATGTATTCATTAAAAAAATAATTGTGTTTCCTATGCTATCCTACATTTTAATATTTTTAATCTTCAATTTAAGTAAATTATCTGCATCTTTTGGGAAAAAATTGAATTACCAAAAATATTTTGAATGTGGACCTTTGATGTTTTCAAGAGATCTCGTATTGATCTATAAAAACCATACAAAACTCGATGTTGTAAAATTGTGGGTTGGACGCATTCTGCATAACCACGTTCAATTTATCTGATACGGATTTAATACTGTTCACACAGAAAATGCAAGTAGGATTTCTTATACATAGCCTGTTCAAAAGAAAAGGTGAATTTTGAATTTTCGCGGGCTGTGTACATTCGATTATGATTTTTTTTGTTATGTTGGAACCTTTCCAGTTGTCAAAAACAAACCACTAATCCAAAATGGCTGATAATGCTAACATATGATAAACACACGTGTACCAACACAACAAAAAAAACGATAATCGGATGTACACAGCCCGCGAAAATTCCAAATTCACCTTTTCTTTTGAACAGGCCTCGTATAACGGGAAAACTTTTAGAAATATTTAGGTGTAATAATGTTTTATTTACCCTTTTCCAAAATCATCTGGGTCCACAAAATCCGGTTGAACTCTTTAGCCCATTCTGCGAGTGTCTCGGTATTAGCTCCGAGTGAATACCGCTTTGAATTAAATTTCTGATACCAGACAGTGAGCTGCGTGGCCAACTTTTTTCTTGGAGCAGTGAAACCCAAACCACTTAAGCTGATTGCATCGTGGTAGTGAAAATACTCGCTAAATTCCTGAAAATTGATTACATTATCTTTTTTACGAATGTTTCTGCGATCTTGTCTATGGTTTTAACCCGCGGTCGTAAATCGCGGACTTTTGATAACTTGCATGAGCCGAAGACTTCGCCACACAGAATATTCAGTTGCATATGAAGGTTTAAAACACTGGTTAGAGACAATCTAAACAAAAGTAACGTAACAGTTAACAGGTAACAGTTTCATTACAAAGTTATTAAAATTGCTTAATTGAAATGCACGACTTGAGAAAAGGATTAAATTATCTCTACTTTATAACAAATCGTCGCTGGAAAGGCAAAAGGGCTTAAGCGACACTTTGTTAAGAAATGAGTTAAATATGCAGTTTTTATCAGTTTTGTTTTCTCCGTCAAACTGTCTGAGTCTCCGTTAATTCTGAAAACTTTTGTGGACCTTCAGCCATCAAAAATATATTTACCATTTGGGAGAAGGCTTGACTCAAACGACAAAAGTATGGAACATTCAAAGCTTTTTGACGCTTCAGGTAACTCAGTGAAAGCATTGAGTTTTCTAAGTTTACTTTTTTTCCAAAATTCAACCAGGTGCAGAATACTTATGAGTTTAATTGTAAAACAAAAACTTTAAAGTGCGCTTGTGTAAACTTGCATGGTGCTTCAGCCCTTTTGCCTTTCTGGCGACGATATGATATATTAAATGATCGCAGAGTAAAATATATTAAAATAGGTTGAAACCTAGACTTTTGAAACCCACCAACTTTTTACTGATGAGCACTTAATACGAGCGCTAAATGTGTGGTGATGGAGCCATATATTTTTTTTCTTCCTAAAGCTTTAGGAAGTACAAAGATCGGGAATTATATTACCGTCATAGTTTACTGTCGCAGTGATTTGCTCCATAAAACGTATTGTTCCGCATTAAAGCAATTATTAAAAAGTGGTAAACTGTTAATGATAAGACAATAATCTCACCTCTAAATGGATAACGGTAAGAACAAAGATCTTCTCAAATAAAAAGCATCGCATTTCAAAGTGCATTCCATGGTCATCCTTGACAAAGAAACGGTCGCTCCTCAACAATTCTCCTTGCTCCATCATGTTGACCTAAAAATATATCAAGTTGTTGACATTTTAATTTAAAGAAACATTTTTTTAAATATTATGATCAATACTGAATAGCAGTGACTGCACGTATAAAGCAAAGTTAAATAATGTTCTCAAATGCTTGTAGTTCTTAACTCGTGTTTTAAATTATTGATTAAATTGTTTATTTTAAAAATTAATCATGAACAAGAAAAACCGTTATTACTTGAGAATAAAATATTGTTTCCAGGCACATCTTTTCATCTATATTTTGAAGCAGTTTCTCCATTACGTGTTTGGCACTCAGTAATTTCTCCAGTGATTTCGGATCACCAAAGTCGTTTTTTTTAATACTGTTTTCTTTCATATGGTCACACAAGTACGTAAAACTTTTTATAAGTTCTTCAAGAATAAGGATATATGAAACAAATCTTTCAAAGGGGTTCAAAAAGTAGGTAGTCAACGGATTACTATTTCCCAATTTTATTTGGATTTCCTGAAAAAAATAGTATTTTTTAAATATTTGTTACAAATTTTTCACAATTATTGCTTTACGAATTCTTTTTTTTCGCTTAAAGTTAATAAATAAGTTAAAGTTAAACAATTTTGGCTTAATCATTTTATATAACAGCGCCCTTGTGGTGATTTTCCAGAAAAAACGGTGCTATAAAGTATTAAATATATCATTTATCATTATATATCTAGTTACCCTATATTTCCTTCTAAAAATGCTGAAATTAAGATACTCTCAGTTCTTATAGGTTTGTGAATCTCCCTATTGTATAAATATCACAAACACTGCGAGCAGACAGAAGTACAAAAACCAGATATTGGCATAAAAATCTTAACAGGTAGATAAAAGTTAGTTGCTGCTCAAGAGTAGACACAAGAAATCAAACGAATATGCCTTGAATAATAAATCGTCTCACCCTACAAAGGAATTTGTGCTGGTTAATAACGTCAAAGCTACCTTCTTTTTTATTTGAGAACGTATTGTACAAACGGAAACCACTTGCCTGAAAATTCACAAAAAAAAATCATTAAAATAACGCCATAAAAAGAAAAGTTTAAAAAATAAATAAAACAAACACATAAAATCCATCTTGAGACAAACTTTTAAATTTTGATAAAATCATAAATTTGGGACACGGGTAGGTCTGACATCCGGTCAATGTTTAAAAGAAATAAAATAATCTAAAGAAATATAGTACAATAATAATAAAAATCATCTTATCGGAATAAAACATCCAACCGAATTGATATAATCAAAATATAATAAACTAATACTTAGAATCATGCAATCTTCAAACATTTAGTACATGTTTATAACATCAGATAGACATAATGTCGGAAATTTTGTTATAATTAAACATAATTGATAATCAACCTATTATCATCTTTTTTTAAAGTCCAATAAGGAAGACATTATACCCGCGTTTTACAAAGGTATGTTTCATTATAAAAATATGTATATCCGTTAAGTTTATCCACAAAAAGAATGCTTTACATTTTCTACAAACACGTCTCCTAGTGCAGTCAAGTTATTATTCGCTTTCTTCAGAGCTGGAAGTAACAGCTTCGAGTGAAAAGTGTGAATTTCCTGTGTGTTTCTGAAGATGTGCTCTGGGACGAGGGAGAAGTTTGGATCTTCAGTAGTGGTATTATATAACAAAAGCGCGAGATTTCTTACGTATTCCTCTTCACTTTCCAAAACATTGGCAACAGAACTCTTGACTAGCCTGTTAAATAGAAACAAATTGAATAGTTGGGTAAGAAAATAGTATATCAAATTGTATTACAAATATCAAAGTAACATTATAAAACTAAACTCGAAAAACAAAAATAGATACGTTAAAAATTATAGCAAAAAATAGTACTTAGGTACTCTTGCGTAGTAAGATAATATTGAATTTAACAAATGAACTACTTTTGTTACCTCAAAGCATTAATGTGACTTTAAAGCATAGGTTTTAAACGTGGGCGATAACGCCCCCTTGTGGGCGTTTAAGACTTTTAGGGGGGCAGTAGAAGACCCAGAGAAAATTAGGGGGCGTTGGAAAAAATATTTCAGTTAATGCAGTTAAGTTTCGAAGTTGAACATCAAAGACTAAGTACTTCATTTCAAGTACTTCAATTGAAGTTCTCCATTTTGCGGTAGCGCACACTTCAATTGAAGGTCGACGAGGAATTTTTGGTACTTTAGTAACTTCGATTTAAAGGAAAGGCTAGTACTTTACGAAAAAATACCAGGAACCGGTTCCAAAAAGAGCTGGATAAATAACCGGTCCCTCGGTGGTCACCGGTAACTGGAACTGCGAACGCGATAGATGGTAAGTAAAAAAAATGAGAGGGGCTTTGGAAAAAAAAAATATTCTCAAAGTGGGCGATAGGCAAAAGAAGTTTAACAATCTATGCTTTAAAGTAACCCCTGTTATTAAGAAATATTGTGAGGTGGAAGGAAAGGGGTAAGAAATAATTGAGTCAACCCGTCATACCAGCGCTTTTCAAATATACTTTAGAAATAAAAGATCGCCAAAACTCTCCTAAGAAGCGATGACGTTAAAAATACCAATATTTGTAAACACACCAACCTTTCACAAGTTTGAAGCTGAGTCTCTCCTTGGAAAGCGCAGGTTTTTGAATCACTTGAAATACTTCCTGCGAGTTGGCTGAAAGCATAGTTTTCTCTCACGGGAGATGGCATATTATTTTCATCATCGGTCTGTCGACATATGCTGGTACGACCGTTATTTGTCTGATTTGCCAATAAGACTTTCTGCGATGCTGCTTGACTCTTAGTTCGAGTCAAGCCATTCTTATTTATTGCTTTTTGGGAATCTGGAAGTCATATATTGTTTTGATTGTACGGTACGGAGGCGGAGCGTAAAGTTCCAAGTCCCGTGGCGTACTATCGATAGTAATATCACTGTCCCTCACCAAAAAATTAAACTGTCAAGAAGCATTTAATTGTATGGATTTAACACGATTATTACGAATAACGCAACAGTTGTAACGTACACACTAAAATGTTCAGTTCACAAAATTTAAAAAAGATAATTCCAGCAAAGAGCAGGGATTTTAAGTGGCAAATATTAGTTGTGCAGTTGGTAAATGTTGCATGCACCATACAAACATATAAACATACACCTTGCATGTACATGTCGCATGGGCTCATCCATTGTCTGGCGCATGGGACACGCATCCAGACCGCGGGGTGTGCGACGCGCGAGCTAGACAAATCCGAACGAGTATCAAGCAATTGTTGGACATTGATCGAAAGGCCCGGGTATATTATTATAGTCACAATTGATTTCAAATAATATTCTCTTTTTTTTAAGAATTAATTTTAACATAAAATTCCCCGCATCTTTGGGAATATTTACTTGAAAGCAAAGACATGTCTCATTGATATCATAAAATTCAATATTAAAATTGCACATTACTTAAACTTTTTTTTTCTTCCCTCAACTTAAGCATTTGTCTCCACAGTAATTGATCAATGTCGCGTTCCCATTCTTTCTGAACGCAGGCTGTTTCTCCCCTTAAGACATACCACTTAGATGTAAATTTATAATTCCTAACGCTAAAGGAAGGTTCGGTTTCTTCGGTCGAAGGGGTAAAAAATATATCCTCCGTTGGAATCGAGTCCCTGTACAGATATTCATCGCCTGCAGAAGTCTAGAACAGAAGAACGCATGTATTTTCCAAATATCTATTAATAAAACTGTTTTATTTAGTATTGTGGGTGGGCTCTCTAGAATTTTTCACTTTGTGTGCAACACCCAACATCTCTCCTTCCTACACCAACTATACATCCTCTATCAGAACCGTTTCGGTAGTTCCTTTCATCTGGATTCGTCGTGGACATCTAAAAATATGGTTATAATTTCCGATAGAAATACTACTCGATAGGCAATTAGTTTAAATATACTGAACTTACCATTTGACGAATGGCTGTTATGATAATGCAGTTTTCAAACAAGAAACATTTCATCTTGCCTTGGCTTCCGGAATTATCTGCAACTTTAAAGGTGGCTTGCTTCATGAGCTTTCCTGTAGGCTTGAAATTGCCCTGCAATAAAAAATAACGATTGGTTCCCTCACTTTCGCACTGCGTACAAAATACAAGGTTTAGTTCACTACTGCAGTTAGGTTGCGTCATGTTAGAGAGTCATCCGTCTATCTTAAAGTATCTGAAGCAAACCAAAAAAAGATGATACACTTAATCACCCAGTCACAAGCGTGTCTGTCAAAGTCAAAGCAACACCAGACACGTGAATGCGATTGCAGCATCAATGCGTGCACGTACTTCAACAAGTGGCGCAAGATCATAAATGAGATTTAAATTAATATTCTAAATGAAAAAATATTTTCACACAAACCGGTAAACCTATAATGTTCTTGAGAATTAAATTCAAATTAATGGTCTTGATTGTGTCAGTCAACATCTCCAAAGCCCTGTCAAGAGATTTCAAATCTTTTACGAGTTTGGTTGTTTGATTCCATTCCTCGCTCGAGTTCACCAATGATTTGTCTAGATTTTTAGACGTCTGCACCAGTTTTGTGTAATTTTTCAGCATGCTTTCGATGAAAAGAGGTAGCCTGGTCAATCTTTGGAGAGGATAAGTGAGGTGCGTAAATAGATCATATTCATGTCCAAATTGTGCTTTCTTTTCCTGAAAAAGTTCATGGAAAGGGATATTATGGATATGTCCAGCCAAACGAGGTGAACTAAGAAATTTCTGTGGCATACATTTTACATCACCAGAAAAAATAATTATACTCACGCTAAAATATGTGAAATGATTTTTCAGGATTTCGTCGCTCCTACTGTTTTTGCTGGAATATAATTCGTATTCCAAAAAGCTGCTTATCTACAATCGGGAAATATGTATTCAAGTAATATGATATAAACCCAAAACACTACAAAAAGTGAAACCGTGTTATTAAATGTCAGTAACAATGCGCAAACGTTAAAAGGAAGAACTTACATTTTCGATGAAGACATTTCCAAAAGCTTCCATATCGTCCCTCGCATTGATCAGGGCTGGCAACAGTGTTCTCGAGTGGAACTTGTAGATCTGCTTAATGTTGCAAAATATATCTTCAGGGTGGAGAGTAAGTAGTGCCGGTGGCAACCCTTGATCCTGTAGACACGGCATGTAATGGCGCACAACCCGTCTGAGCTGATTGACATACACTTTTTCGGTTTCTATCAACTCATCGACTCGCAATTTTTGATTTCTAAAAGTAAACTTTTAAATGAAAAATATCCGGATTACGATTATATTTATTGGTTATGCAGAGATTCTCACATCAACTAAAATAAATTTTAGTATAACAAAATAAGTAAAGCAAATTCAATGAAATTTGAAAAAATAACTAATGAATTCAAATAAAACCAGTAAATTTTCATAAAATCATCTCTTTGTGTTAATTTTCTTTCTTAAAAAAAAAACATTCTCGGGTTTTGAAAAATCGGATTATATTTTAATTCCTCTACTACCATCATAAAAAGCGAAAAATATTGCTTGTGCAATGATGAAGGACATCGTTAGCAGAGGAATTGAATTCACAAGGCCGACGACTGAATGGAAACCAGACGCATTCGTTAACACTGCTACTAACCGGTCATATCTTTTCGAGAACTTTCTTGTAGATGGTTCCGATGAATTATATATCAAAAAGCGGTGATCGTGATTAGGAATCATTATCCTCCCGCGACAAAAATGATAATGTTATAACCATACGCGATGGTTTTTTAACTAGTTATTAGACGTGATGCACCCGTAAACTACGAAAACATTTTCTACCAAACTGTATTAATTGACAATGAAGTTATAATCAAATAGAAGATATTAGCCAATTATATAAAATCGAATAAACTCTTAAAATATGAATCGTAATGGTTGTCACTTTTGCAATTTTTTTAACTTTATTTAAATTAAAATATACGTACTTTTTGATAGTATTTATTTGGCTAAATAAATCACTAATCTGCAATCTATTCTTCTGAGTTTTATTTTCTGTATCTGGTGTCAGTTGGGTGGAAATGACAATACCAATATTTGATTCTTCTTGAAGTTTGCAAGGCGCGGGAGACGGAGAATTTGAAATTTCAAAAATATTTGTCGTTTGCCTTTCTATCTTCTTGGATAACTGGCTCTCTGAAACCATCGTAGAAACTGTATCTAGTTGTTGATGCGGTTTTGCCTCAGAAGCATACTCTGCTGCAATTATTTGAAAATCGCCACCTTCTTCTACCATATCTTCGGCTTTTTTTATTGCAAAAGTGTTTTCCACGTTGTCACTAGATTTTGCTCCTGGTTGATTTTGTTGTTCTAATTTAACATCGTCTGTTTTTGTGTAAGTATTACAATCTAGCAATTGACTAGGCGTTTCAACAGTTTCATGCGTGGAAAAATCCATTTCGATGTCTGATTGTCGTCTGATAGCAAGCTTCTTTCGTTTTTTTCTGGCTGTGTCACCTTTCCTTAAAGACAGTTGTACTAAGCCGTATGCAACGTTTTTCTTTATGTCATTTTGTTTTATTCTAATCGATGTACTTGGTTTACTGTCGGGAACTTTCGGGTTTTCAGGTTTTTCCGACAAAAGTTCACCACCGTGATTGGTGGAAAGGTATTCATATTTTAATACGGCTTGTTTAACAAGCACTTTAGTGTACTCAACGGCCGGTTTCTCTTTCCGTGAAAATTCACTGTCTTTTGAAATGTTTAAATCATCCTGCCGGGTTTCACTATCGTCGCAAACATTTTTATTTTGAAAAGTATCAATGCTTAACCTGATAAGTTTATAACTCTTGATTTTGTCTGACGTTTGAACAGTCTGATTGTATATTAACTCAACCTCAGAAATGTTATTTAATATGTCAGAATTAATTTTCGCTGTCAACATAGATACGTATCCCAGTGGTGCTACTGAACTAGGTGTTTCATTAGCACTGTTAACTTTAACTGACACGTTTTTTTCCGGTTCGTAAAACCGAATAAGTTTTTTCAATATTCCCTTATATGGTGACATTTTTAATGTTATCGATGTGTTAACTTAATATTCACGAAGTGAAGTAATAAAATGAAACTACTGTTTGCATTACATTACGATAGACACTAGCCGCGCAATACACACTGAATACTCTGTCTCGACTGTGTGCATTTTATTCAATTCGATTCTTAAACAACATATATCTTGTTTGTTATTAAGCTATCTTATCGACTATCGAAGAAGATATAAACTGTAAATAATTATTAAAGACAAATACAACACGACAACTTGAAGATAAAATGTATGACTATTATT